>CABFWB010000535.1:250655-278430 GCA_902151455.1 Timema bartmani
CTGGGCACGGGACGAATCCTGGATAGCTCAGTGGTTAAAGAATTGGCGTACTAAGACAAAGGTCACGGGTTCGATTCCCGTGTCCAGGTGTCATTTTTCAATTTTAAGAATATGATATCTAGACGGAGTAATCCTCACTAAAAGCATAAATAATAGCTTTGGCTATTTAATTCTAAACAGAACTAGCTAAGATTGGGTTAGGTGGCATTTGTTTGTGTGACAGTGAGATTTCGAGTTTCAAGAGATTTCTAATTTGAAGACAGTGGTAGTGTTTTGCATCAGTAGCTAGTATTTAATAAAATATAGCATTTCTCGTGTAAACTGTTCGATGAACGTAGTGAGAACAGAGGTTAAGTGTGTGGGTGCAGATTAGTGGGAAATCCATTACGTCACACATTTGGGGTACAGGAATTGGTAACTTTATATGATATTCCAAGTGTACAGCATGTCGTCCAAAAACCAACAGCAATTTAATTAGAACACATATATAATGTGACCATACATTGTAACCCAATGGAAAATCCACGTATTTTATTCTTTTAAATATTATTTCGGTTTTCCATTAATTCTAGTTGGCATCAAACGTACCCGAACTTCCAACAAAAATAATATTTTGAGCAAATTTGGTGTTAATAAATTAACAAAATTTACACTACTTTATTAATGTTGTTTTTCTTTTAAGAACTGATAAAATAATTATAAATTAAATCCAAATCGTTAAATTGGAGTATTTTATTCTGAACACAATAAAATCAAACAATTAATTTCAATAGAATTCGAATAAACTTGGTGGACAAATGCGATATGCTGTGATAGATTCACAAAAAGTTTAACCTTTCGGAATGAAACGTGATATTCACTAACTGATATTAATGAAATTTTTTTAAATTTTCGCTGTTTAAATTGTAATATATTATACCTCTTAGCCAGCACCATCCCATTAGGTGAGTAAGTGAATTATATTTGTTGATTTATATTCGTTCAGATATGTCAAATACATTTTAATTAGGTTTATTTTTTTGATTATTATGTGGAATAGGAAACCACAAGCTCCCTCATGACACAGTTATTGTATACCCTATCTACGGCAGCAGATGGGGTAAGTGACAGCTAGGGAAAGTGATTTGTATCCATTCGCCGAACTTAATGATCTGCAAGACAATATGTTGGGTTGTTGTTACTTTTGGCTGTCAAAACTTACTCTCACAAAAAAAAATTTTTTATTATTATTTATTTTCTTTTAATAGTTTTTAACATTACTGAAACATGAACTTATGAAAATAACTGTTTGTATGGGTTTTTTTTCTTTCACAGAAGTGGTGTTTGTGATTCACTTTAAAAAAAATGCTTTTCAGCGGACGAAAGCTTATAATTTCTGAGTGCTCTTCATAATTTAGGATGGCAAACCAGCCAAACCAAGGGCGACTAATGAGGTTATACAAACCGTCTTTGGTTGTGTTCATGCGTTGTTTACAAAATAAAAATATGTATTTATTTTGGTTGCCAGTTATAGCATCATACAAGTCTGAGTATAATACTTTTTAATTTATGTCATATACTATAATATCTCTTGTTGCCAGAACCAAAAAACAATAAAACTCAAGGGTTTTATTAATATATTTTGTTCTTTTAATGAGTTACGAAAACGCCAATTTATAATAATCATAATAATAATAATAATAATACTTAGCACCGCGTCTTACTATCCGTTCGGGCTATACGCTTAAGTACTAATTACACTAATGGGTTAGGAATTGGGAAGGTTGAATTTAGAGGAAGTGAACCCGCATTTGCGTGGAGGGAGAGTGGAAAACCATTTAGGAAAAACCACCCTCAGTTCACCCGACCGAGATTCAAAGCTCGATCTCCCCGTCCTCGACAGTCGAGCTCAACACGACTGGCGCGTTAGCCAACTACGCCACCGAGGCGGGTGCCAATTTATAGTAATCCTCAGAGAAAATTATTAGATTAATATGATAACTTTTTATTGACAATGTAGTATTAGTAAGCTAATAATAATTATTTCTTAATAGGTTGACGTTAGACACTTTCAGCCATTGTTTGAAATAAATAACCTACTGCTAGCTGTCAGTTACCTACAATCCCAGCGTAGATGGGGTATAGTATATCTTGATATAGTTCAAGACTCGCACCAGTGCTCATATCTGGTCACAAGATCATCTAATCTGATTTGCCGGTGACTGGGAGTTGGGGTTCGAATCCTGGCCGGAAGTAATGTAGATTCTCCTCCCCCTAAATGATTTCTCTGTATAACTTCACGCCATGATGGTTGATCGTACACACGGTAATACTTGATTTGTATTGAATTCAGCTTGCAATTAAGTATGGAAACATTGTCCGAGTGTGTGGGGCATCGTAGTGTGGGGTTTCTTTATTCTTCGTTATAAAACTGGAATTAAGACTAGTAAAACCATTTTACCATGTCTAAAAAATCAAATGAAAAAACAAATTATTTTCGAAATAAAAAACTAGGAATGGAAACCTCAAGGTCCCAAACTCTCGAATCCTCGAACACTCAAATCCTTAAGGATATTCGAGAGTCAAGGATAAAAGAAAATATCAGATTTGAGACTCAAATACTTTTAAAAGATTTTAAAAATTTGATTATTGTAGTTGGTTTTATAGCTTTAATACACCTTATTGGTGGTTTCGAATCATTATAATTATAGAATAAACTTAACATCCAGATTCCATGCCACTAACTAACTGGATGTATTAATGTTATATTTAATGTATAATAGCAAAAAATGTTAACGTTTAGTGATTATTTCTGTTTTATATCATTACAATATACTTATATTTCCTCTTTTGTTAATCATTTTTCGGATTCGAATTTGAGATGCGGGACTCGTAGATAAAATAATAATTCGTTTTCGTAAAATAGTAAATTCAATCCTAATTATAGATAATTTTTTTTCATTGATCTAACTTTCACTACTCTCAATTTAAATGCAGAATTCCGAACTTCGATTAGATTTCTATTTCGAAAATGTCACCATAAACTTACACTGACAAGAATTATTTTCCTTCAAATTAACTCAAACATAAACATTTTTGTTTTCAAAAATTATATTAATTCGTTCTGTAAATCTAAAAAGTGACGAGTATTCACTCAAAGTTTAATCTTAATTGAGAATGGTAACTGTTTGTCAATGAAGAAATAGAAAAAATACATATAAATTTAAATAGGCATGAAAAAATATCTGATGTGGACCTGCTTCGGTGCCCACATGATCTAAGTCGTCACTCTCGTTTTAGACTAGACTTCCGATGAAAGGGAGATCGGGATTTTAATTTCTGGTCGGGTGTACTAAGAATGGTTTATCCAAAATGGTTTTCCACTCTCCCTCCACGTGAATGAGGGTACACTTCCTCTAAAGTTAACCTTAATCATCCTTAACTCATTCACTAAATTAGTATATATGCGTACCACCTGAACAGGTAGTAAGACGTGGTGCTAAAAAAAAAGCTTATGGGAGGGGCGAGTGGGGAAATGAGGGGTAGAGGGATAAGAATGAAGGATAACAAAATTCTGGCTATACTGGACATAAAGTACCATACTTAAGGGGAAAACTCTATTCTGTTCAGTAGCCGCACAACGTAACCACACTTCAGAGTGGTAACCAGCCCCCGTTTTCTAGCAAGTCCTAGGGCCAGTTTCATAGTCAGATTTAGTACGCCTAAAGTGCGAGTCGATACTAAATACAGGACGACACCTACCTAGACCAAAATGGAATGGGCCAATTTCGCATATGAAACTGGCCCATTCCATTCATTTTCAGGTAGGTGACGTCTTGTATTTAGTATAGCGCCGCACTTGAGGCGTATTAAATCTGACTATGAAACTGGCCCTTAGTGAGCGTCGCGAAAGGTCACACATGCGTAGTCTAGTGTTACTAACAGACCTTGTATCCAGTCTTTGTAAATGCCTGACCTTCTACTTTCTATTTCGGGGTTTACAATAATGAGTCCAAAGTGCAGTCCTATTGAATGAATTGACTGTCTTATCATCATAATCATCATTATGAACATTTTCCAGCAATTGGCCGGGTCTGTTTGCCTCTCCAACGTATCCTTTCTCCCCACCATCTCTCCTCCTCCACCATGACTCAGTCCGTTCTATCCTCCACACTTGTCTGCACTCCCTTCAGCCTCTTATCCCTTGGTCTTCCTCTTGGCCTCCTGCCCTCCCTTCAGTAACCAACATCTCCTTTGGTATATTCTCCTCCTCCATTCTCCTCACATGGCCGTACCACCTTAGTCGCGACTCCTCCATCCTGTCCTGCACTGGCTCCTCCTTAGCTATTCATCTCACCCTCACATTTCACATCTTGTCCATCCTTGTCACCCCTATAGAACTTCTCAGAAATTTCATCTCCCGCTTGAATTCTACTTCCATCTCACTCCTTAAATACCCTTATGTCTTATGTTTAACAACAATGGTTTTTCCATCTAAACTGTTATCAGGGGTAGCACTGGGCACTAGCACGCCCTATCACTGGTTTCAAGCACTATCGTACATCCAACAACCCGGTTAATCGACCCTGAAACTGGGCTCTCTAATTTCAACTTTCTTCTTAAGACGCTTCTCCCGGAGTTGGATCACTACTGTCCTGGAAGCGTCTAGATGAAGCAACGACGTCCAAGTGACAAATGACGCCAGAGAAGAGAGAGGTGAGGGAACTTATCACGCTGTGGCCTTGTGGTCTCAGGTTGTTTATAGAACGCTCGCGACGCCTAGCGTCCGTCACAGCCTAAAATACCACCGCGACCTAGCTCTTCAAACTAATAATTAGGCCACTGAGGCATTCCACAATGTTTAGTCATGCAACTGAACTATGATCGGTTTAACTACACATATCATTTTAGTTTTTTTAGTTAAATGCATTGCCAACAGGGTTGTCAGCACGTGTGGAACATCAAACGTTGACCATAGAAGTCAGGGGCTCGATCCCAAACCGAGTACATTGATTTTATTTTTCTACATAACGAATTCTCAAATTTTATCTCCAAGTAAATGCTAATTTTTTTTAGCACCGCGTCTTACTACCTGTTCAGGTTGAACGCATATGTTCTGATTACGCCGATGAGATAGGGATGAGGAAGGTTAAATCTAGACGAAGTGTCCCCGCATTTGCGGGAAGAGTGGAAAACCATTTTAGAGAAACCACCCTCAGTATACCCATCCGGGATTCAATCCCCGACCTCCCCTTCATCGATAGTCTAGTCTTAGAAACTAAAGAGCGATGACCTAGACCATGCTGCCACAGAAGCAAGTCTAAATTTTCTTTAAACTAATATTTTAGCCATCCCGTTTAGTATCACAATATTGTCTATGAACTTCGTTCGTATGAGAAATAATAACAAATGAACTCTGTATTAAAACAAATCTTGATATGCGTCAGTGAAAGCTTGGGTTGGTCTAATTTTCCGTTAACGGAGAGGTCAAGGTTCGAATCCTGACCAGGATTTCTATGGATGTTTTTTACTAAATGTTTTTCCATTCTACTCCCACACAAATGCGGGAATTCTTCCTCTAAATTCTACCTTCCTCATCTCTACCCAGTTAATATAAATATGAATATATCCCTGACGTGGTTAACGGTAAACACCGCAACAAAAAACACAGCCTGGTTTCGCTTTAAGAATGATTGTCTTATATGTATTAATAAAATCATAAAACACCCACTCAAATGGTCACACGCCTAAGATGTCGGGCTCATAATTCAGTAAACTCCTTGTAGTGGAGGAGATAAATTATTTATAAAAAATGTGATAAGGTTTTAGCTTGTTGTTTTACCAAATTAATTTTGCACCACATCAAGCAGTCAATATTATAACGTTTATATTATTATTATTGCTTTTAACCACTCTTTAGTTATTTGTTATTAATGTTATTTTTTATACTTATAATTATTAATTACTATTTTTTTTCGTAACTATTCATCAGTATATAACATTATTTAGCCATTTTTGTTTATCTTACTTTCTCGTGTAAATATATATATTTGTAAGGTACTTGTGTACTTTTCAGTGCTGGCCTGTTATAGGTCTTACGACTGTTGGCCAGCACTATAATAAAGGAAATTGAAATCGAATTGAAATTATTATTATTAGCACCGCGTATTACTACCCGTTCGTATTATACGCATAATTAAAACGTTTATAGGTATGTCTAATGTTAATAGTATTAATAAAAGTTTAATGGTGCCTGGTGCGTTAATTTTTCAAACTTGAAAAGTGATTGAAAATAAAAATGATAATAAAATAAAAACGTGATTTATCTAAGAATTTTAATTCGTTGACATGTTATTTGTATTTATGAAGCAAGGAGAATCTATAATATAAATCTCAATCTTAAATCCAAAGAGAAATTGCAGATTATAATACAGTGACCAGTGTTTGTGGTTTGGTTGATTTGTTTTCATATTAGTTAGCAAATAGTGTTTCTTTGGTCAATGAGAAAATTACAGGTAACGTTAAATATATTTATTTAATTTGAGCTTAAATTTATATAGCCTAGATACGTATTCATAAAAACCAACTATTACTCTAATTAAATTATGACATAGCCTTATAAAATAAAACTAATGTTTAATTGTTGGTTTGTGTAAATATATTATGATGTGTTTACGCTAAAAGTCCAAAACCAGGCGATATATATATTTTTTCTTTCGAAGTAACAATTTTTACTACTCGTTCAGGCTATACGTCTATGCACTAATCACTCTAATGGCTTAAGGATGAGGAAGATTAAATTTTAAATGGAGTGTACTCGCATTTTCGTGGAAACCCATTTAGAAAACCGTCCCTCAGTACAATTAACCGGGATTCGAACCCAAATCTCCCCATCATTAGTTGTCCAGTCTACTGCGAGAGTGACGCTTTAGACCATGCGGCCACCGAAGTAGGTTACTTCAAATTCAAATCCAAATATAAATTACAGGAGCTGTACACGAGCACCTAATTTTATAGTTTATGTGATTGGTTTGTATTCACATTAAGTGGTAAAAAGTGTTTATGGCCATTTTTTTTTTACATTTACATAATGTACAGGGAGACCTGGTGGTCTAAGGTTAAGGTGTCAGACTTCAGTGTTAAGGGTTCTGGGTTCAAATTCCGGTCCCGGCACAGATTCTTCTGATTACCAAACCCTTCCTTCACCTTTGACAAAGTGTGTGCTTTCACGCTTTGTGAATGTGTGGAATTCCAGTTCCCACCGTAGTTTGAAACCCACGTTAAACTGCAGGTCCTCTCTGTTTTCCACCATAATCATTCTCAAGTATCATCCTAGTATCTGGGGATAGTAGAATTCGCCTTCATGGTGTCCCCACCTCAGAAAAGAATTCATCAATTCGACAGGAAAGCAGAGGTAAGATAAAATCAAATGGCCAAGATTTAGAGCATTAGCCCCACCCCACATTTACATAATGTATTATTTTGCATGGTATTAATTAATTTTTGCTATAGTTTTAAATATTTGTGATTATGAGAAAAATAATTTTGTAGCAAGCTATCTCAACCTAACAAACTTAACCTTTCATGCATCTTCAAATGGAATGTTCGGTTTTGTTGGGCTGGGTAATAATACGATACAAAGTGTATGTAGTAATAACATATATATAATAACAAAACAATGCATGACTAACTAGTTTAGGTTGGAATTTAAAGATACCTATTATTGATGATTTTAATCATTGTCTTTAAAAAAATATACATAACTACTTTTTTATATTTCAAGTTTCTTAAAATATTGTTGTAATTAAATTATACATTGATTGATTTATCATTTTATTTATTTCTATATTTTTAATCTATGTTTATAAATGTTATACTTACCGCTGGATGTGCCACATTATTGTTTCCGTATTGATAAAATAGATTATGAATTTAGAGGAAGTGTTCCCGTATTTTAGTGGAAGAAGAGTGGAAAACATTTTAAGAAAATCCACCTTCAGTACACCCTACCGGGTTTGAACCCCAATCTCCCTGTTATTGGCAACCCTGTCCATTGTCAAAGTGACACCTTATATAGTGCGATCCCTGAACCGGATCCTTTATATAATTTTTAATATGGGATACTTAACGAAAACTTTCTGAACTGACTGATTAAACCAGCAAACTAATTACAAACTAATCTACTCTACAACAAACACAACATACAATCTCCAGCTGTTAATTCATCCCTTTGAAAGGGGGAAACCTCAATTTCACCAAATATAATATTTTAAGACATGAAAATAATTGAACCCGAGGTCACAACTCAATAGCCAGGCGCTTTAACGCCTGGGCTAAGATACCAGTTTAGTAACTAGGTCTTAAAAGTTTCTCTCGCCCGCAACCCCAATTATGTAAATAAATGTTTTAACGGTTTCAAGAGGGGTTTATTGTTAATACTAAAATCTGCAATTTTTCGTTGGGGGACTCCACAGGTAGTAACTCCCCCCCACCCCTTACCACCAAAAAACTCGGCCTTGGTGAGGTAATAGCCATCCATAATGGTTAGCTTAAAACGATTGATATCGAAAATATTTGAAATTGGAAATGTATGTCGATACCAATATTTCCTATATTTAAAGATTTACCTTTAAAGCACATTTTGTTCTCTTTTAAAGAGTTTCAATCAAAAAAATAAATTTCTTAATTAATGTATCGCATTCTATTTGTGGAGGAAGTACGCCATATATGGAATAGTGCCTTATTATGGAATAGGAGAGTATCTATAAAACTAAGGTTGGTAGCGCGAGGGAGATAGCTGGAATTAAAAGGATGATTGTCCTGAAGTCTGGCATGTAAAGGTCAGTGATGCCGGCCAATCTTCCCATGCTTCACACTTGTTTGGATTGTAAAAGCTGCCTATTACTTTTTTGAAGGTTAGTACTATATTGATAATTTTGAATAGTCAAATAAACACAGCGTGTTACTAAGTTAGTTGTTTAAATATATACTAAATGGGCTATCTAACAGTATATCATGAATGTTTTTAAGATAGACACAACGTGTGCGAGGCTAGGTCATATATAAATATGGCAAGTGCCCTAAAATGGAATAGGCTGCTATTCCAAAAATGGAATAGTATTCCATATTTGGACTACTTTTTTACCGCAGCAAAAATATTTTTTTAACCATTAAAACATTGTTTTTTAAATATATTTACTGTAATTATAAGTAAAAATGTGTGTTCAAGGTATTTTTGTATTATTTTTCTATTTCAGGATAATGTGAACGCCAAAAAAGAAGAGGGTTGAAAAGCCTTAAAATAAATGGAGCCTTGAAGACATGAAGAATGCCATTGAAGTTGTCAAAAGTAGATCCATGGGGTTCAAGGTGGCAGCAGACACCTTCGGTGTTCCAAGGACTACCTTATTTCGCCTTTCAAAAAAGATGCAATCCCTGCGTCAGCTGTTTCCACTAAATTAGGACGTCTACCTGTGTTGTCAAGTGAGCTAGAATGTAAAGTAGTTGAGTACATTAAGACCATGGAAGCGAAATTGTTTGGATTGACTAGAGGAAACATAAAACTACTTGCCTATCAGTTAGCAAGGTCAAACAATCTGTCAAATCCATTTTCTGAACAGATAGAGCGTGCTGGATGGAAGTGGCTTAGGTTGTTTCCTAAAGGCCATCAAAATATATATATATAAGAAAACCAACTTGAACTTCCTTTGCAAGGGCAAAGGGGTTCAATAAGGCAAATGTTGATTATTTTTTTGATTTGTTAGAATCCTTGTTTGAAGAACACAAGTATCCAGCTGATTGGGTGTTCAATGTAGACGAGACTGGTCTTTCAATCGTCCAATCCAAAATTCCTTCAATGTTGGCACTTAAAGGGCGCAAACAAGTTGGTGCAATGACATCAGCAGAAAGGGGCTCATTAGTTACTGCATTCACCTGCATGAGTGCTGGAAGAAATTTCATCCCCCTTTCTTATATTTCTGAGGGAAAACATGAGTCACCTTTTGATGAAAGGAGCACCACCTGGATCCCTTGCATTTTGTCATCCCAGTGGTTGTATCCAAACAAATCTGTCCCACCCAGTGGTTCCAGCACTTTTTAGGGAAGATAAAATCATCGGCTGATTATCCTGTGTTGCTTTAGTTGGATGGGCACACAACACATACTCGAAATATTGAAGTCATTGACCTGGCTAGGGAAAACAATGTGCAAATTATTTCTCTGCCCCCACACTCCACCCACAAAATGTATCCACTTGACAAAACCTTTATGGGACCTCTGAAGACGCATTACAGTGAGGAGATTAGACTGTTTGTGAAAAATAATGAAGGGACAGTATCCCCCTTTGACATTGCCGAGCTCTTCTGCAAAGCCTATTTGAAAGTTCAAATGGGGTCAATCACCGTAAAGGGTTTTCAAGTCACTGGAATCTACCCACCAAACAAAAATGTATTTCAGCCATTTGATTTCATTGCCTCAGGATTAGAATGGGCATATCAACCCCCTGTGAACCAGCCCTCTACCGACCATTCATTAGGTCTACTAAGTGATGAGTTTGACCATCATTTGATTGGTCCTGAGCAGATATCACCTATCACTAAAATTTTAGGTAAGGAAGGACCTCAGAGAGGTAGGCCAGCAGGAAAAGCTGCAATAGTCACATCATTTCCATATAAGGCCGAGTTTGAGGAATCTATTTTAAGCAAAGTGCCTAAAGGTTCCATAGCAGTGAAACGGAACAGGAACCCAAATCCAAGTTACCCTCTTCTGATGAAAAACCACAATGCAGCAAGAACTTGGAACAAAAGAAACAAGGAAATAAAAAAACGTAAATTTAAAAAACTAAATTACTTCAGTAAAGACAGTAAACCTATGAAACAGGTAAAGATGAAAATACAAATAGTAAGACAATATACAACCTCAGATTCATCTTATGATGAGAGTGTACCAATGAGCCTCCTTGGACTGACCAATCCAAGTGATGAAGATGCGGCTTGTTTGTTTTGCGATGGAAAGTTTTCTGAATACAAAAATGGTGAAGAGTGGATCCTATGTGTTGTGTGCAAGGAATGGGCACATGTGGAATGCTCAGGAGCTGAAGCAAACTACTTTGTATGTGATTTTTGCAAAAACAATTTGGGTTATCTATTTAAAATAAGTGTTTTTTTAAAATTTTATTTTAGTTTATTTATCACATCCTTTTATACTCTATATTCTAATACTGTTAAATTAATCAATACCATTGACTTTTAATATAATCCATGAAAATAATGAAGACCTTAGGTTTATCAAACAAAATAGTTAGATATATTCCATATTTGAAAAACTTTTTTTCCCTATCAAAAATTCTTTTTTTACATTTTAATTTTTATAAAATTACTTTTTATTGAATTTAAAAAAATAATTTAGTTATTGTTAATAGACTAAATAAGATTGCCATTATTGAATTTTCGTTGTTATGTTAATTAAAATACATTGTTTAGTAAGCAAAATGAATATGGTATTCCATATTTGGTGTACTTCCTCAATTATTTAAACTACACATTTTATTGTAAGCCTATAACTTGAGCCCCATAAAAATGGTTTTATTTTTAGTTAAATTTTGTTTTTTAATTCTCACTTTTCGGTGTTATTTCGTGTTTATTCAAAATTACATTTTATCTGAGGTGTTTAAGTATTATTTACATATTAAAACAATGTATACAAAATTAAAATTTACTATTGAAACCTTATATATTTGATTTAAAATTCTTTGTCAAGTTTGTCTGCATATTTCACAATTTTGTAGCTTAAAATTAGCTTACACTACAACAAAATACTAATCAAATTACAGCATGGTCAACATTTCTGCTTAATTTCTTCTTAATTTCGTGTTTATTTAAAGATTTTTTTGTAAAAGCGGTTTATAGGAGGATTTTGTGTACCAGACGATTTCGTTTTATTTAGTTTTCAAAAACATTGTAAATCATATCTAAAAACTATCAAAGGAAAAAGTACTTGATTCAATCTTTGTATGGCACTTTTCGCTTTATCGCGTCTCACCATTTTTACGGGGCTCTATTTATAACGTTCACATTTTTAGATTAAATGGATACATAATATAAACATCACATAAAAGTGAAGTAACGTTTCGTGCGATTGATTCATGAGTGCTTGCGTAATACCTGTCCAGAATATTTGAATATTGGTAATAATGGAGTAGGGATGATTAAGGTAGAATTTAGAAGTAATGTGCCCGAATTCGCAAGGCGAACACTCGACAAATATCCCTTTTAAACAAAATCGTTGTAGTAATTTTAGAAAAATCTCAGATATTAAAAAATCAATCATCAGTAAACTACCGTTAATTTGAGGACTAGAATAAAAATAAAAATAAAAATTTCCAAAGTATGATTATATAATATAAAAATATCATGTTTGCACAAAATCCTTAAAACCGTTTTCAGATGTAGCCCCAGGAACAAAAAAACATACATGGGAAAATACAGAATTGTGAAACTCATATTTTCGGTTTTGCGGTACATAAAACGTAAAGATTCATCATAATATCGAGAGAGAACATTTTCAGGATTACAATACCTTCTCTATATAGAAAAGCAAAGAATGTTAATAATATCAGTAATTTAATATAAAGTTTTATTCTAAAAGAATGAAATTATTGCAAACATACTATATGTCTATTTGCCAATGGATATTTTACTAAGATTTGTATAGATATTTTTAATCAACGTTTACCAAATACTAGGGAGTTTCTATGTATTCAGATTATAAAATAGTTTTTTCTAAACTCAGATAGCTCCCCAGGGACTCCGACCCATGAATGGACACTGTTATATAAGTACACGAAAAGATGGACGCGAATCAGCGGCCCCAAAAAAATAAAATCGGACACCGTTTTTTCTTCGTTGTAACAATTCAGTCCTCTCCTGAAGAAGGCATAAGGCTACCGTTTCGGAGTAAGCCAACCTATTTTTGTAAAAATGGACTCTTCGGATAGTAGCATCCTTTGTTTCTTGAAAGAAAGGATCTGGGCTAATTGTAGGGGCTATTAAGTGCCAGAGTGACAATGGTGACAATGGTTCCGTTGATTTGCTCCTCGAGTCTTTGTTCGTTGGATGATCTGGTGTTATAATGGTCCCCGGGAGCTATAAGATTAAATAATTGTGATTCATCTCCTTTAAGGGTGTTCAAGAGAGGTTTTTTAAAACTATTTTTTTTTCTTGGAATACTAATTTTACTCTTTTGACTAACCATCCTTTTCTCTAAAGTAATCATCGTTGAGGAGGGAATTCCTTAAAATTTTATCATTGTTACAAAAAAAATTAACGTATTTATCGAAGATTAGTGAGGATTTACTAATGAATAATTAAAACTGGTTTAAAACGATTAAAAACTCACTCGAACACACTTAAGGTTGTTTAAGAAAGTTCTGAATTATTGTTTTTAAAATTTTGTTGTTATTGGATAAGCCATTTTTACTATCTTGATTAACAAACTTTAGTTTTAAACTATATATTGTTGGAGACCTTCTTTGACATTTCTATTTTTAATGAGGTTCTAATAATAAATCATAAACATAATTAAGAACCTTGTAATTTTTATATTGCAATGAAAATATAATAGATGCTCCCTAAAAATGTTTATTTTCGAGCTAACTTTGTTAATCAAGAGAGCAAAAATGGTTTTTCAACAAAAAGATTACGTATTAAAAATAATTAAAAGCTCACTGGAACACTCTTATTAAGGTGGGAGTGTAGGAAACGCGAGAAAAGGTAGATGTGTTTGCAGTTTTTATCTAAAAACATTTTGGACATAAGAAATTATATATTTCTCCAGTAGAAATATAAGAGTTTAACTGTTTTCCGGCGGTGATATCAACAGTTTTGGAATCTTTGTAAATTTAATGACAACTTTTTATCTTTATATAAACAACAGCTATTATTATCACTATGTAAAGAAAATTAAACACTATGCTTCTACTGGAGCAATCTTTTATTTATTTTGACAAAAAAAAAGATTTACTATAAAAACTGAAAAAACACCGGCCTTTTCTCGCGTTCATCACACTCTCACCTTAAGGTGAAATCAAAGGGTATGCGAAAAAAGGCCAGTGTTTTTGCAGTTTTTATTGAAAAAAATATTTTTTTCAGCCAAAATAAATGAGATTCAAACAAAATATAGATTTTAATTTTCTTCACATGGTGATATCAACAGTTGTTGAATATCTGTCATAAGCATGGCAGAATTATCTAACAAACATTTTAAATGAAGAGAAAAGTTGTTTCATTAATTTACAGGACACTCTTTAAAGATATTTAAAAAAATGTTGATATCACCATGTGAAGAAAATTAAACTATCCGTTTATAATGAAGCAATATTGTATTTATTTTGCCATAAAAACTACAAAAACACTGGCTTTTTCTCGTGTCTCCTTTTATTCCACCTTAAGTCGCTATACAGCTCTAATGCATATACATATTTTGTATGGAGATATGCGTGTAGAGATATGGTCGGTTCGAATCCTGTTGGGAGCGAAATTACTCATCTATAGTGAAATACGAGAGCAGCTAGATACGAGTGATTACGAGCTCACTATAAAGACCTTACTTAACTATCCATGTATATGTCTGTGGTGGTAACATTCCGATGTTGGCAACGATGTAAAAACAAACGTGTTTTTTTTAAATAGTGCCAACATATATTTTGAATATTTTGGATTTTGGCACAAAATTTCTTGATTTCTTAGAAAGAGATTTCAAATAAGCAGCTTACAAGCTTGATTTTTAAATGATGGATATTTATCACTTTTACTTTCAGATAAAATATATTTTTTGGTGTGTGTGTGTGTGTGTGTGTGTGGGTGGGCTGGGAGGGGTTGGGGGGGCCTAACACACATTTAAAGTATCAATTTTTATATAAATTCCCTTGAAAGAGGTTTTTTCTCACACCATATCTTGATTACTACCCTTTAGGGCTATCAGAATATTTACACTAAAAAGTAAGGGATGAGCAAGATAGGATTTAGAGGAACTGTGCCCATATTTGTTTGCACGGAGGGTCATTTAGTAAAAACACTCTAAGTACATTTGACTGGGATTCAAACCCTCAAAGACCCCACTACACCCGACAGTGATTCGTACCCTGATATCCTTGTATCTGTCAGTCCATTCTATTACGAGAGTAACGCCTTAGAACAAATGACCACCGAAATGGGTAGGATCTATTTTACAACTTTAATAAACACAATTCGAAAATTCGGATCCCAAAATATAGAATCCCCAAGGTAAAGAATCGTTCAGCTACGAGTTCCACATCTACTTTTTTCCCATTTCCGCTATAGCTTTTTTCTTCGTCAAGGTAGCCAAATATGTGGTAGGTGATTAAATTTCCATCGATGGCTATGTGGTCTAAGGTGCAATAAACTAAAGTGACAAAGACGGAATAGTCAAGGTTCAAATATCAGGCGTTTGCAACGGTTTTTTTCTCTATACCGTGACCCACCCCTGTTTTTATGATCTTTACACACTAATGCTGGTACATTTCTTACAAACTGACCATCTCATCACTAAACCACAGATGCCGTTAAATAACCCAAGTGTTAAAACTTGTGAAATAAAAAAACAGGAGAGAGAAAACAACAAAATAAGGTTCAAAATGATCAGCGAAACTGGTAAGAAGCCATCTCAGAGCAGAGATCATTTATATCAGACATACATATTTTAAAAAACCAACAGTTTCCCCCATTTTAATACCCAAACTCTGAGAGTTAAAATAAAACCATCTTCCCGTTCGGTACGAAAGGGTTCTTCAAGGCATGACGAGAATCTTGAAGATGAAAGACCGCCAGAGCAAGATAGAGAGCGTCGTTCTGAAGCGACGTGCCAAACCGACGCAGTCCGGGGAGACAGTTTTTATTCAGACTCTCCTCTATAATAGAGACGTCCATCCGATACCGGCTGGCGACGAATCACTGCCCCATACTAGTTTATTTATTTTTTATTTTCTTGGCAGGGCAGAAATTTGCCCCGGGGTGAAAAAAAAGTGGGGCACGTTTATAAAACTAGCCCGCGACCAGCCTTGTAATGGCAATAACAGTCCAATCTCCATAGGAAGGACCTTTCACCAAATACAATTTTGTTGGAGGTTAATATTTATACCATTTTTAAGTTATCATTTTAATTGTATGGGAATTATTATTATCTTTCAAAATTCATATGACTTAACGTATGAATAAGTGAAATAATACTTAGTAGCGTCTTTCACTCTTAGATGAGGTTCATCTAATAAAACTTGGACTGAAGTAAGCCTTTGACGAGTAGAACCTGTACGCAGATAAATGAGTCCATTAGTTCGATCCCTAGGAGAATCATTACCTGGATTTGTTGGAACAATTTGAGTGACACCCTAGACAAGGCATATAAAACTCGAATCCCGTGGGCCACTTGTGAACCTATTCATGATTTTGTGTGGCCCGCGGACCTTATGATCATGCAATGATACACTATTCTTTTTATAAACGTTGATTATGCAATGAGACACTATTCTTATTGAGTAAATACAAAGTTTTGGGAAGAGATATTTGGGGTTTTTGTATTATTTGGACAATCTTGGCACGTTAGGTTAGTCGTTAGTGTATGGGAAAATATGTACTCTTTCTTCGAAATGGATCAATCCCCCAAAGCTTTTGGCATCATATATGGGTTATGTTTGGCAGCACATTCGTATGTTAACGACTGTTGTTTTCTCACATGAAATCGAATCAAACTCCCGATAGATCTCGGATCACGGACATACATTTGTCAACACAATAAAAAAACTTTGTCAGAATACATTAACACCATTGTGACAAATAAAAGGTCTCAACGTTTTGATAAAAACTATAGGGTGAGTCCTATTGTTTTAAATATGAGGACTACTCTTTTCTTTTTGTTATAATAAATTAAGTTAGAATTCTTTTTACTCAAGATAATGACAGTAAATATATTTATATATAAAGCCCCTTCAATGTGACCAGTACCCACTTTAGTGACTGAACGGTTTAAGGCGTATTTTTCATGTTATTCTGTCCTGCTGATGACGGGAAGATTGGGATTCGAATCCCAGTTGGGTCTACTGAAGGTGGATTTACCTAAATAGTTTCCCACCCTCCTTCCCGACAAATGCGGGTAGATGACCTCTAAAATTCTTCCTTCCTCCTCCCTACCCCATTAAAGTGATTATCAAATATGTGTACATCCTGAGCAGGTAGTAAGACGCAGTGATAAAAAAAGAAGTGGTGATTATGATCAAACGAGTTTGATACGCCTGCCCTAGACCGTGCGACCACGGGTTCGGGTTAAAATTAATTAATAATTGTTAGATTATTTCTGACCACCTCTGTGGTCTAGTGGTTACAGTTCCTGGCTAGAGATCCAGAGATCCCTGGTTCGATCCCTGGTTCGATCCCTAGCACCTCAGAAATTGATATGTGAAACAGTGTGTCTGGAATGGGGTCAAACTCCCCCCTGTAAGGACAAATGAGGAGCTACTTGAATAAAGAAGTAGCAGCTCCAGTTTAGAAAACTGAGATTAACGGCCAAAAGCTCATTGGTCTAGCCACGTGACACCCTCTATCCGAAAATGTTGGCACTACCATCGCCAACGGTGGTGGCCGCTCGGTCGGTTTAGCTCGCTTGCGGACTCACAGCATGGAGGCTTTTTTTAAAAATAATTTCTAGGCTAATACAAACAAATGTACCTATTGAAAACTATTCCCCCACCCTTTATTTTGTTGGCAATAAACCAACCGGCGTTATTGGTCAAATCGGTGTGAATACATTCCTAAAATGACGTCACGTTGTTTGAAGGCACTCAACTAACTCTTTTTTTTTTCGCTCTCAAAATGTTTATAGCTTCTAGCCTCACCTATTGTAGGAAGTATTCCACGTTTTCTACCTTTGTATACAACAGTTCTTAACACAACTTGACTACACAGACTTCTTAAAGATAAATATAGTTATCTAATTTCTATAAATTACCTTTAATGTCCATTCTAACTCACACGAAACCCCCCCCCACTAATTAATTAATGTCGCTGATAAAATGGGAAGCCAAGTAGTTGTCTTCTAGGACAATTCAGTACATTTGAAAATGTTTCAAGACTAAAAATGACAACAACAAAAACAAAAAAGAATTGTCTTTGTTCCGAATCTGTTCAAAATAGCAACTTGGCTTGAAAACAATTTGGCGAAGTCAGTTTCCTCTGTCGGAAAAAAAAGGGACACGTGTGTGTGTGTCTCGTATTTATATATAAAAAAGAAGAAGCTAAAACTCAAACTAAACATACTTAATGTTAACTTAATGTGCTACATCAAATACAAAAACTCTCTAAGGGGATGGATTAGACTCGTGTGCCTACAGGAGCCATAATAAAAAGAATGGTAAGGTTCCACACATGCTAGTAACCACGAGGATCCTAACTACCGGGGCGAAAGCGTGAAGTCAATGGAAACATAATAGCAACCAAGACAACCAAATTCAGTGAAGAACATGTGACATTTGTGTAGCTCAGAACCGAGATAGGCAAGTGTATGTTAACTAACATGTATACTTTTAACACAGCTACCTTTTAAAGCCATACCTGGAAAAGTAAAATAAATAGATAGCATATATCCAGGCGTACCATCGATACACACCACTGATGCTAGACTCCATTCACGGTAGGAATTAATCTCTGAAAGGTCTTTTTTAATACCAATATCCTACTATATAATAGATTTCTGGTAGAGAAAAAGGCCTTTCAGAAAACAATTCCTACGCTGAACAGACTAACACTAAGCATTCCATATGGTATAGTGTAAGGATGGATTAAAGAGGGGAGGCACTGGAAGAAGTAATCAATGTCAGGTGGCTTGAGGTAGTAAACGAGGCAAACAACCCGATGACATATACAGGGAGAGCAGGTGCATCCATAAAAAAAAATGTAACTCTGTTCAACCTCACAACAGGTAACATGAGAAAAAGATGGCAGGTGATCGAATATGCAACTCGTAGTGAGCATAACCTTAACAGTTTTTAGCTCACCACTGAGAGAAGATACGATATTGGAAATGCAGGAGAAAGACGACGTTGATACATCACCAAAGCGGACTGGGGTAGCCTAAGGGAGAGTTTCGTACGGCCGACTCTGGTGTCACCAGGGGATTACATAAACTGGAAGAAGTAACATCTAACGTGGTCTTTGCATGATGCTATGAGGGTGTCAATTACCTCTCCAGAAAGAAGAGAGTAGAGTTACCAATAAAACATGGAATAACTAAGGATTAAGGAGCCCTATGACCTCGGACCGCTTAGTGACAAGTGTAATCCGAGGCAAGCACTGATGGACGACCAGGGTATCGACTGGCCTGAAAGCTGGCTGTCACTCAGCTACTCAGTTCGTTCAGTAACAGCATCAAACAGGCGGTAAAAGCATCCCGTAGGTCAACAAGGACGCGTAACATACAAGATGTAAATACAGTGAACTGCATTAGTTTTAAGTTAGATTTAAGTTAGGTTAATAAGCCTTACTCCTATGTAATATTAGATTATATAAATATTAAATAAAGTTCAAGAGAGATAATTAGAAAATAAGTATAATAAAAGGACTCGATATATAGTGTAAGACGTCTAGTCACGTGGAGACATATCTTAATAAATAAATGTTAATTTTACTAACAGAAATTTTAACCAAAATAATAACGAAAATATAAAAACTACACTTGTCAATGAATTTACTTTTACTGGATGTACAAGCTTTACGGGGCTACTCTAAATAGTTTCTAAAGTTTTTTTTTTAATGTCCAGGTGTGAAGACCACTCTGAATAGCTTTTGGAGGAATCTAATTAAATAAAAAAGTTTTGGTGAGGACTACCCCAAATATATTCAAAGGGGTATCGAAATTAAAAAATTTGCTGGAGAAAGGCCACTACAAATACCTTCTTGAGGTATCTAATTTTGTATAAGTTTACAGGTAAAGATCACTAAATAGTTTCTAGAGATATCCAAATCAAACAAAATATGCCTACTTATATAATATATATATATATATATTATGTCTTCTAGTTCCCGTTCAGGATAAAGGCATATATTATTTATACTGATGAAATATAGCTGAGGAAAGTATAATTTTAGATGAAATGTACCTTCAACTGCGAGGAGGGATATTGGGAAACCGTTTAGGAAAATACTCCTTTAGTACACCCGACTGGAATTTAAACACCGATCTACCCGGCAGTGGCAATATAAACTAACACAAGAATAACGCCTTAGACCATGAGACCACCGATGAAGGTTGGAAAACAATAGATAACTTACATTATTTAATACATCAAAAGCTTGAACAGGATTCAATTAAAAGTCTAGGGGAGGTTGAGAACTGGCTTTATGAACGTGGAGTGGTTGACTAATTCAATATTCACTCCCAGCTGTGTTGACTCCAAAATTCTGAACTCAATTATCTGTTGTTAAAAAAAAACTGTGTGAAGGATTCCAGACTATTCTTATTAACGTTCAGACAACGGGGACGTCACTCATGGAGGTATTTCCATCTATTTCCGAGGCTATTATTGATAGACACGATCGTTAGCGCGCTCTAAGAGCTCGTTTGATTGGGTTTCGACGACTTTTTATTATAAAGGGTATTTGACCCGCATCAATGGACACGCGGACTAAAGCATGGACCTTGTCTGGGCCAGTTAATTATTATTTTTTGTACTTAACGTGAACCTTCTGAACAGAATGATTATATCAGTACAAGATATTCTTTATGAGTGAGCGTGAAAGGAATGATCAATTTAGCCAGGAAAGGTATTTTCACATACCTTCCAGGATTCTCTTACATGCCACTCCGAAAGAAGGTGTGTTCCGGATTTGTATTGCTCAAGAAAAATCTGTTGACCCCAGTTAGGTTTGAATCCGCGAACTTTGGGCCCTGAGGTGAACAAGACCACTGAGGTAGACAAAAGTCAATTTTAAAATATAAACAAGATTATCACGAGAGACAATGTTTATGGTTTACTGGGGCTAGCATTTACATGAATAAACAAGACCAAGAAACGGCCTACAAAGAAATTGAGGACATCATGAGAATAGAGGGGTGCGGAGGTACAGAATTAAAGAAAAAATAGCCTTCAGGCTCTACGATCTATTTATTCTCAAGATAAAAAGAAAACCTTCTAAAAAGTTCAATAATGCACGAATAATTGTGCGATGCACCACTTTGATTCATGTTAACCAAACAATCATTCTCAAATGTATGGATACAGGTTCTAAATAATTAAAGAACTAAATTTAGCTACTTTATTTAGCCTAGCTACTTTATTTAGTTACTATACACATGTAAATTCACCTTTATACACATTAAAAAATGTATTCTCTGGAATAGAACAAGGGTCATCGTTAACTATATATTTTTTGTATTTTCATTTTAATCAGATTTTTGTGTCTTATTATCTTTTGTCAAAGAAGCAAATACATTATACCTATGTGACATGTGGAGTTTGTACATATTTTATTGGGCTAAAATATGTGTATTGTGTAGCATTACTTGTAAACTATGAAATTAATTATGCTTGAATAAGTGTTTTTTTATTAAAAGTAATAAACTTTCTTCCTAAATTAAGCAATAATTTTTTTATTTAAAAAAAATAGCACGACTAAGAAGAAAGTTTTGATTTACTAATACATTTTTGTATAAAAAAACACACTTAGCTCTTGGTTTATTTGAGATAAGAGTATGAATGAGAGTTACGCTACCATAAAAATACATCTACTTTTCAAATTATTGATTTTCTTACGAATGAAATTTGGAGCCCCTTTTAGAAAATAAAATATATTATTTCCGTTCAACATCGATTACATTTCAGTATATTATTAGTGTTATTTTATAGGTATTGATAATATATATCAGAAGTGACAGCTACAGAACATATCACTTGGCGTATGAATACGTGAAAGTAGACCTAGTACCTTTGTATAAATATAAAATGTGGTCATTCGTAAAAAAAAATTGGGGTATACCTTATTCCTGATGACAATTTTGCTTAGAAAATAAAATTCCGCCTTCCTATTTTTAGATTTTACCTCCCTTTATGTATACAAATTTATATTTTAAACCATATATGTGTTCACATAGTTTAGACCAGGATGGTCCAACGTTTTTCATCCCAAGGGCCATTTAGTAATCTCATCAACTTAATATAGGCCCACAAACAACACTTAATAAACAATAATTTTTTATAAATTGTATTTTCGGTTGGTAGAGTCTTTCAGATTTTACTGCCAAAAAAAGTTTATTAATCTCCCAGAAATGTATTATGAACTATACACGCACACACACTTTCACAAAATAACTTAATATTATAAATAAATAAATATATATATTTATATTAATCGAATAAATGCATAGTAAAATGCAATCATGACCTTTAATAAGTACATTCTTTTATTCAAATCATTGACTATTTCACATCTGTTACTGAGGGAGAGTTTCCCTTTAATTCTCCTCAATAATAGTATGAGGAACACATTTTCAGTGAGCGCGTCCCACCAGATGGACCACACTGATTTAGAACATCATGCTAACTATATACTTGATTGCCAATGGCTGGTAGGTCCAGGATAGAATATTGTACGGGTACTCTGGAAATGATTTATCATTGTGATTTTCCTACTTTGTCCTCAATAGCGTGTATACATTTCCACAAAACAATCTTCCTTATCCCTGGACAAACCTCTTAGTAAACATGACTGAGATTCGAACTCGTTCCTTTCCCTGTCTGGCAGACAATATTATACGAAGCTGAGCCCTTTTCCTACTAGTAGTGTCTTCAAATAGCTGAGCCAAATATTGATCTCAACATAATGCAACAAATAGTTCTCACGTATGTGTTCATTATATTTTCCCTTTGGACCAAATAATGATCTAAACACAATGCAACAAATAATTCTCACAAATGTGTTCATAATATTTTCTCTTTGGACCAAATATTGATCTCAACACAATGCAACAAATAATTCTCACAAATGTGTTCATAATATTTTCTCTTTGTACCAAATATTGATCTCAACACAATGCAACAAAAATTTCCCACGAACTTGTTCATATTATTTTCTCTTTGGACCAAATATTGATCTCAACACAATGCTCACGAATGTGTCCATATCATTTTCCCTCTGAGCCAAATATTGATTTCAACATAATGCAACAAATTAGGTAGTTCTCACGAATGTGTCCATATTATTTTCCCAACCTTTGACTTTGAAAGGTGCTCTGATGTTTACAAGAGCCGCGCGTAGGGAAGAGTTATAAATGTAGGGCACTTCGCTGTGAAAGTGCTGAAACTGAACACATGTCTATATGAGCGACGAGGAACATCAGTAGGTCTTGGAGCGGCTCCAACAAAGATGGAGCCTCATTTTTATTTTTATATGACGGGCAACTGAAACACACGCTAAACTAATAATAATAAAAAGGAACACTCATTGAGCCTAGTAGCTCTACTTTATCGAAAGCCTGGCCAAATAATATTTAAAATTAGTTTACTAGGAACTGCATTGGTGGGCACACGGACTAAACATCAATATCGTCTAGTCTTGCTTGTTGATGAAGGGGGGTCGGGGTTTGATTACCGACCAGTGAGAGTTTTTTTTCTAAAATAAGCAGTTTCCCTACATTTTCACACAAACGCGGGTACATTTATTCAAAATTCTACCTTCTTTATTCCTACCTCATTGCTGTAGTTATTTTTTGTGTTGCGTGTCCTACCACCCGTTTGGGCTATCCAAGAATTAACACTAATGGATAAGAATGAGGAAGGTAGAATTGAGAGGAAATTTAACCGCATTTGAGGGGAGGGAGAGTGAAATATCATTTAGACTAAAAATAACTCATTAAATCCAACTGGGATTCAAACCTCAACCTGACCGTCATCTACAATCAAGTTTATGGCGAGAGTGACAGTTTAGACCATGCGACCACCGATGCAGTTGTATTTTTAGTGTAGTTAAATATGGATATCTAGGATGGGTAGTAAGACTCACTGTAAATAAAACAGACGTGTAGTACGATTTGGTTAAGGACGTTACCCACCTGTGACGTCACGGCAGGTCAAGATAGGATTCCCCATGTTAGTGAATTTACGTTCTATTCAGCGAGTTTTAAAGATATAACGTTGAGACAAAAACCATAAATTCTTAAATAATTATAAAAATAGTCCTATGGTGTCATAACATTATTATTTTTATATTGAAGTATTTTTTTTGTAAACATATTTTATTTTAATCATCTACAATTTATCTAAGCTATTTATCTTATTCACAAAAATGACCTGTAGGAATCTTCTTGCCTGGATGTAGATTAAAAAAGTTCGTGGAAGCCTATGTCTATCTAGAATAGGAGACAAGAAAAATTTAATTTTAAAAATAAAGTTAATGTTTTCAATGAGTTAATAATATATTAAGTGTGTAAATTCGTCAGTGGAAGAGGGCAAGTGTTATCAGTAGATAAACAAGAGACCTCGCAGGGTTAAGTGTTAATTTTCTTCCCTATTTCTATTTCATGTGATAGTGCTAAAACTGCTTAGGTGCGTCAAGTTAAGATGCATCCCGCTTAATAAAATAGATTTGAAATCTCCAAGTAGGCTACGACGTTTAAGAAAAAAGAGGCCCAGATAAATAAAACCGAGACCGTTAGTAAAACAAGCTGTAAAAAAAATCTCGGATGGTTGATGAGATGAAGTTTTATAAAAACGTTTACTAGAACTGATTAAATTAAAAAGGCGTAAATAATACACTCCTAGTCCAGTTCGATGATCAGTTTGTTTATTATTTCTAAAATAATAGATGAGTTTAACCAGATTCAGAGTGGTTGACGTAGTGGTAATAATAAATTATTTCAAATCTTTTCGAAAAATAAAACAGACTCCTTCAAAATGTAGAATCATAAAATATAATGTTTTCAAGTTGGAACTTATCTTTACACTTTGAAGGTATTAAGTTTTTTTCTACATAAATTGTTTGAAATAAACACACTAGTTTATCTTTAAGTTTTTACTTCCAAAAACTATTGTAATCGCGAATTTTTTCTCTCTATATATTATGATCGATATCTACATTTTGTATGTCCCATAAAATCAAAAGAATTGTATATTCTAGTTATTTTTGTTCCATTTATGTCTATATATCTGAATGCCCCTGTCTTACACCTTAGTTAAGTTGGTAGAGTGTATTTCTACTAAAATAAGGGTCCCGTGTTCGATTCCTGGCATGGCCAAAAATATTATCATCGGAGAAATGTGGGTTTACTCTTTCACAGTGATGAATTAACGGCTGGGGGCTGGTTGTTGTGTCTGTTCTAGATTTAAGTTAGTTTATAAGTCGTGTGCCGATAATATAATCAATCGGTACAGAAAGGTCTCTTTAAATACTTTATATGAATGAAAAAGAATGTATGTCCCTCTGTATATCTGTCTATCTGTGGCTACAGCCAAAAATTTTGATTAATTTCGTTTGAATTTGATAATTATCTTCATTTAGAGGTTATGTAGTCATACCTCGAGGCCGAATTGTGATTTTGATTTTAGCTCTAAAATTAAGGATTAATTGTCAATGACTAATACATGAAAATTCAATTTTATTTTAAAATGGCTTTTACAATTTCAAAATGGATGTCTTGGGAGTGTTTTACATAGTAAATAGCACTGTATGTATTTTTTTACATAGAAAAATTGATTTAAGAGTATTTTATTGACGATTTATTTTTGAAAAATTGAAATACATTGGATAAGATTTTAAAGGAGTGTTTACTTAGCAAATAATATTTTTTATTATCTTTTTTTTAAAATTATTTGATGTTAGTTTAATAATGAATGATTTTTGAAAATTTGATTTTTTTTAAATAACTACCACAATTTAATTTAAAAATTACATTTTAAGAGTGTTTGATATGGCTATGAAAATAACGTGTTTTTCGAGGGAAATTATTTAATATTATTTTATTTATAGCTTATTTAATTTTTTTTTGTTCCAAGCCATAATAGACTATTTTATTAATAGGTCTTTATGATTATGTCATACAATTTATTATTATTATTATTATTATTAGTATTATTACTATTATTATTATCATTATTATTATTATTATTATCATTATTATTATTATTATTATTATTATTATTATTATTATTATTATTATTATTATTATTATTATTATTATTAGTAGTAGTAGTAGTAGCAGTAGTAGTACCTACGAACCTCCTATTAAAACTAGGTTGAAATTATCTTTTGCGTTATTCATTGAATGGCATTTATTTTAATACGTTTTATTTAATTTTATTATGATTTGCAAATAACAAACACTATCATATATTTTTAAATAACTATTTGATTAAAGAGCATTTCTTTTTTCTCCGCATCTAGTTATGCATCCGGATTGAAGATAAAAAGTCCTGTTCAAATTTCATGATGCCCATGATAAATATTAAGGAATGGTTTAAATAGCTATATGTAAACAATTAAAATAAACATATCTACTTTTTTTAGTTTTGACCAAAAATGTTTTTTTGTCATAAAAACTTTAAAAATACAAGCTTAAGCTCGAACTTATTTCCAACCCTCCTTAAGTATTTACCAGGAAATACTAAATAAAAAGCCTAAGAATTAAAATAACATTAAATGTTAAATTTAAAACAAATGGTGGTATGTGTATCAGGTTAAATGTGACGCAGGACCACTCGCAGATGGAATTAGTCGCGGCCAAAGTGTCGGGTCTGGCTGTCGGATGGGAAAATGATTGACATGAAAGAGTCAGCAATGTTTTCCTTGCAACTAGCTTCCATTAGTGACTCACCCGTCTTCAGGGACGTTAAAACTGTGGTTCTTCCGAAGAGCCGTAGTACCTCCATTCGAGGGGCCCGGAATATCTGCCGGGCGATTGCAATAGGACAAACATGAACTGTGCATAATTCAAGTGTAGGCCTATATTATTAAAATAAAGATATTACATAAAAATAATAATAATATATATAAACTTAGTAAGCTGTAGTTAAACTTTAATTCTAGCCGACGTGGACATTTTTCGCTAAATCATCCGAGTTATTCATCTGGAGTGAATGATATATGAGTATGTATGAATATTATTTTAATATTTCTGGTAGTAAGATTGTGGGGGAGCAACACCCGCTACCCCTCATGGCACGCTCCCTTCATATTATTGGTCTATTTATTTAACACAAAAGCCGAAATGTGAATTACTATGAATTGTGGCCGAGTTATTAGACAATACGAAACTAACAATTTTTTTTAACAGCACGTCTTACTACCCGTTCGGCTTGTACGCTTATGTACTGATAACACTAGTGGCTCTAGGGAGTAGGAAAGTTGTATTTAGAGGAAGTGTACTCGCATTTTAGTGGAGGAATAGTGTAAAACCATTTAGGAAAATCCACCTTTAGTACACCCGACCGAGATTCGAACCTTAATCTCCCCTTCATCGGCAGTCTAGACTCTAGTCTACTGTGAGGGTAGCGCCTTAGCCCATGCGGCCACCGAAGTGGGCGAAAACTTAAAAAAAAAAACTTTTCAATCTTATTTCACATAAAGGTGGGTACAACCCTTAATTATGCAGTCTCTTCCTACTAGCAGGGTGTGACACATTGATACGCACGTAGCCATTCCCTACCCTAGTTCCAATAGTCACGAGAAGGAAGACAGGAGAGAATATCAGGGTGTGACACATTGATACGCACGTAGCCATTCCCTACCCTAGTTCCAATAGTCAC
>CABFWB010000536.1:0-37119 GCA_902151455.1 Timema bartmani
TGTTTTTATAATATCCTTAGTCCTAATAATCCGATAGATATCTTAAACTTTGCTCTCATGTAAAGTGTCTTACATTTAAATTTGAATTTTACTGAAGCCCCTTTGGTCCAATGATTATAGTAGCCGACTACAAGCTTAGGGACCCTGGTTTGTTTCTGGGTGGCGTTGAAGAAGATATTTACAATTTATAATTATGTTCATCCTGCTATCCTATTATTAAATATCTAGAATCTAAGACTGGGCTAGTGGTACTATTAGTACTGTATTGGGCTCAATTATTTAGTTGCTAGTCATGTCCGTGTATCTATAAAGTGCATAATAAATACCCAAACAAATAAATGGTAGGGTGCACTACACATATTCTATCGCTACTCTGTCTAAAAATAGAGATATCTATTCAAAACTTGTAAAATGATTAGACGAAATAATATGCATTACTGCAGAAACATTCAACCAAAGAAAATAAATCAAATAATATACACTGTTACAGAAATATATGGAGTAAAAATTAGCAAATCTCTTCACCAAAAAGAATAATAAACATTTCCGCAGACCTTAATTTAAATATATTTACGAATATCTCAGAAACTATTGGTTTTATAAAATTTTATTTCAATTAAAGGGTTTTTTATTTTAATAGTACTATAACTTTGTGATTATACCTTATTTCGTATTTCAAAGAGTTACGTAGATATTATAAAAATTGGAAATCTCCGCTTACGTAACCTAAAAGTAATTTTAATGGGAAAATGATGATTGTTTTTAATGTTAAACAATGCCCAGGAACAAGATTTAATCAAAATTGCTAGAGCAGATTTTGAGTAAATCAATGCTCTTCTCTTTACATCCCTTAGTAAACTACCCTTAATTTATGGTTGGATAGATAATCCCAAAAATCCCTTTGAAAACCCTAGATATCAAGCTTTAGCCCGATCGATAAAATGTTTCTAGCTCTTTCAGACGACATTGCAAACAATTCTTTTTTGGGTGAATGGAGTTTCGAGCTCGAATTATTATGATCACAATACTTTATCTATCCAAGCGGTGCGAGAAATTAAAAATATAGATGTATACACAATCATTTCCTACGTTTTTGTCATAGTTTTTTTAAGCGGCCCTTTGGAATCAACGAAAAAAGTCAACCTAGCAACATTTGCCACTTGTTTCTTTGCTTTTTTTTTGTTTTGTTTTTTAGAGTTTTGCTGAAACAGCTTCTAAAAAAAAAAAAGAGACCATCGTAACAATGTGACATAAACTACGTCATCAAAATTACTTGGACGTAAATTGAGTTCACAGCTAAAACATGAGAAAGACAAACTAAAGCATACCACCTTTTCCCTCTACCCAGTTTCTACTAAAAAAAATAATGTAGATTTTAATTGGAGTTACTGACGAACAAGTATTTATGTTTAAACAAATGGTCGTATTATAATAATTGGTCTTTTCCTAAATATGCTGACATTTTTATTTAAATTCATGTTTTATTCGTAGCTTACTTTATTTACTCTAAATAAGACGTATACGGGATGGACCTGGTTTTTGGAACTATAAACTTACACTTTATTGGCTGTTGTAAGTCTAAAATGGAGTCAATATTAATTATTGTTAGAGATTTAAAGTATTTACAACTATTCAATTTATTATGAAATAGTAAACATTACCAACCGTAAGCAAATGAATGCAGTAGGGCCACATATCCTCGGGTAATACGTTCCTAGTTCTACTGCAGCTACGTGAAACTACGGATAGTACCGAACTATTATACAATGTAATATTAATGTAACATACATAAACACGGTAAAGTTTAATTGATAAGACACTACTAACCTTGAATAATGTACGTCATAATAACGTATACTGTTCACCACAGTGAACTTACTATTCTCCATTCTTCTTGTTGCGACGATCACGTGATGATGATGATGATGATGATGCCGGTAATATATTAGAGCTATGTCCACGATAAGGAGATGAAGTGGGGTGATGGTGTAGGCATTTTTATTTATAAATAATATTTTATTTAAATTAAAATAAATTAATCCTAAGTAAACGGATACGGAGGCCCTACTGTATTTTTATTCATGTACTACCTGTCAAGGCTATCGTAATCTAGCTACTACACTAATAGGGTAGAAATGAAAATGGTGAAATTAGGAAGAAGTGTACTTGTATTCGCTTATAAGGATAAAGGGCAACTATTTAAGAAAAACTACTCTCAGTACACCTAGTTAGGAGTCAAGACCCAACCCTCCCAGTAAACCAGACTAGATGGGCTTGACGTTTAGTTCGCTTGTTAATCGATGTGGGTGAATGGAAATCTGTTATAATAATTGATTAGGTCAATCTACCAATATTTGTATTGACTTATTAATAAACTCAATAATATTTTATACCTGAAAAAATTGACTTTCTTGAATGTATTTTTTGTATAGCTAATTAAAACTCTAATAAAACACAAATTTAAAAACAGAACATGCTCCTTTCATTTGACAAAAACATATATTTAGATAATTAAACGTTTTTGTGGAGTTTGTGATTACTAGGTTTTGATAGATTTCGTGATAACTTGGCTTTGGTAGAGTTTGTGTTCACTCAGTCCATTCGACTTTGATATAATTCGTGTTTAGTTGGCTTTGGTAGAATTTATATTCACTTGACTTTGATTCACTTGGCTTTAATTCATGTTCACTCGGATTTGGTAGAATTAGTGTTTAGTTGGCTTTTTCTTAGAATTTATATTCACTTGGCTTTGATTCACTTGGCTTTAATTCATGTTCACTCAGATATGGTAGAATTTATATTCACTTGTTTTTGATTCACTTGGCTTTGATTCATGTTCACTCGGATTGGGTAGAATTAGTGTTTACTTGGCTTTGGTAGGATTTATATTCACTTGGCTTTGATTCACTTGGCTTTAATTCATGTTCACTCAGATATGGTAGAATTTATATTCACTTGTTTATTGATTCACTTGGCTTTAATTCATGTTCACTCGGATTTGGTAGAATTAGTGTTTACTTGGCTTTGGTAAAATTCTTGATCACTTGGCTTTTGTACAATTGATTTCTTTAGTTCAACTATAAAGGAAGATGAAGGTTATCGGCTGCCTTGGGCTTGTTTGCAAGGGAAGACAAGCCTTTGAAGGCCTTGAAACTTGCTTACAAATAAATACAAATTTGATAAGCCTCTCACAAGAAAGGGCGAAAGTTCAATGACCTTTTAGCTTGCTTACAAGGAAAGTAAAACGTCGAACAACATCTATATTTCGCTTACAAGGAGGGTAAAAGACTAGCTTACAAGCGACTGGCTTACAAGGGAAGTAAATGCCTAACGACCTATATAGTTTTCTTATAAGGGAGGTAAGCACAACGAACAATATAGCTTGTTTACAAGGGAGGTAAGCACAACGAACAATATAGCTTGTTTACAAGGGAGGTAAGCACAACGAACAATATAGATTGTTTACAAGGGAGGTAAGAACAACGAACAATATAGCTTGTTTACAAGGGAGGTAAGCACAACGAACAATATAGCTTACTTACAAGGGAGGTAAGTCTAACAACCTATATAGCTTGCTTATAAGGGAGTTAAAACGTATAATGATCTATAGATTCTTAAAAGGTAGATAAAACGACGTTGAAAGACCTCTATATTTGGCTTACAGGAGGAATAGAACATCGAACGACCTCTGTGCCTGGTTCTCAAGGCAATGCTAGTCTAGCCCTGCTCCTCATAGGTTCTGGTTTTATCTGCGCGGGTTGTACCTCCATGTTTGGTCAAATAAAAGTTGCATGTTGTTGAAACAGATTCCGAGGGCGCAAATGACAAACGTCGACACTTGCAAGTGTATTCAGCCGTGAGAGGCCGCGTGTATGTATAATACATGGGAGTGGAATTTGAGAGCAACTGGCGCGATAGTGACCGGGACCCGACCTGGCGAAGATAAAAGGGCTACCAACACAACACGACTTTAAAAAAAATAAGCTACCAACAAACACCCATGGCATTAAAAATATTCTCGTGTAATTGTTTGTTCACAAAAATACCAAATTCGGTTCATTGATTTGTAAACACAATCGGATACTGGGAAATAAAACTGAATAGATAAAAATAAATGAGATTGGAAATTTTTAGCCACCTATGTTTTGGTAATCTCATTTTGATTAATCATTTATGGCCCATCATAAATAACTTTTTTGTGGGTTTTTTTTTCTGAAATGTCACACGAAGTAGATTCCAGTTAAGGACTCAGAAGTCCCTAGCTCCATTCTTCAATTCTACATGATCTCTTAATAATATGATATTTTATTGAAGATTTTGTTTTACTTCACATCTTACTAGGTTAATGGTTTCCAACTTGGTGGCATGAGGGTAGGAGGGGGGGAATCAGAAAATAAAGTTAAAAATCATACATCATTGATTTTTTACTAGAATCAATTTTTCAAAGTAATTAAGATAATTATTTCTTACGGTATTGGCAACACTACCTACCAGTTGTAATAAATTCGTTTTACTATAAACTTTTAAGACGTTAATTTATACTTATGTTACACTTCTTTCATATTAATCAATTTGTACTTATTTATATTATCCTGTCTTTGTAACAAATCAAAACATTGAACTGAAGGACAAACATCCGTTGATTTTCAATTATATCTCTTAATTATCTCGATACTTAGCACAAGCAAAATTAAATAAAAAAGTGACTTGAATAACAAGTTCAGTATTAATAGATCGTTAGTACTTATTTTAATAATGTTGTTAAAGAAGTTACTTGATATGTTATACCTTTCATTTTAATATGTTTCATGTTGATATTTTATACTGTTAATTGTCTTTGATCACATGTGTAAGGTACATCATTAGCAATCTAGTCAAACTAATTAACCTTTATATTAGTAATTTGTATAATTGTCACTGCTTTAAATATTTTAATCATTACAGAACACACTTTCCTCATTAATTTGTTTTCCAAGAATTTACTAGTATAGATAATTAATTCAACTAATAAGTTCATTATTAATGACATACCAATTTACCTATTACTTTTGTATAAATATTCTTATTTGGTAAGTAATACCTTTCATATAGCCTTTAAAATATTTTATGTTGGAGTTATTAAAATCTATTAATTGTTTTTGTTAACTTTTTAAGGAATTAATAACTACAATCTAGTCAAAATGCCAATTTATCCACTAGTCAATATGTTTATCAGCCAATCCTATAACCTGCTATTGCTTATAAATATTTTAATCATCACAGATTAATATTCTTTCCTTGTTTATCTGTTAATTTAATAATTCCAGAACATTGTTATTGTACAATCTTACTGATGACTTTTTAGAAGTGATGTTGTACATGTTTTAATTAACTTCATAATTCATGATAAATTAGGTCTTTCTTTAAATAAATCATCTTGCACGTTATTTTTCTTATTTTTGTATTGATTTAATTGACCAAAAGAAGTTAAGAAATATCAATTTAAGTAAATATAACATCTAAGTGTGTTCCTTATATTGAGGTGTGAGGGAGAAAGGTTTTATTTTCTATCGCCGCGTCTTACTACCTGTTCAGGTTATACGCATATGTGATAATTAGGCCTACTCTAATGGGGTAGAGATGAGGTAGGAAGTTTTTTAGAAGTAATTTAGCCGCACCTGCGTGAAAGGAGAGTGTTAAAACGTTTAAGAAAAACCACCCCTAGTAGACCCAACCGGGATTCGAACTCCGATCTCCCCGTCTTCAGCAGGTCCATCCAACACGAAAATGACACCTTCTACCACTCGGCTACTGAAGTGGGTGTGTAAAAGATAGAAGATAAAATAAATGTAGTCATATTTGCGCGAAGGAGGAGGGAGAAACAATTTAAGAAAAAAATACCCATTTGATAAATTATTATTATTATTATTATTATTATTATTATTATTATTATTATTATTATTATTATTATTATTATTATTAGCACCATATCTTACTACCCGTTCGGGTTATACGCACTTACGCTAATGTGCAATGGTAGGGTGATTGTGAGATGAAATGGAGGACCTACAGTTTAACGTGGGATCCGAACCACGGTGGAGGTTTTAGTTTAGTTTATTTAGACATAGTTAAAAAATACAGACAAATTATTACTACAATCAGTCAGGTACAATTTAGGTAATTCACAAAAGTTTTTAAATCAATGATAAACTTTAGCAAATATATTCTCAACTAAGTGAAAAGGAACAACCTGGACATTATCCTAAACCTAACCCCAGTACCTATTTAAAAACTGGGGCATGCTACCCTACTTGACTCTATTCTCCTATCGTCACAATTCAATTTTATTTAGTAACTACATCGATGGACGGTGGAGGCCTGGCATTCCTCACATTCACAAGTTGTGATTAATACACGTCTTGTCAGAGGTGAAGGAAGGGTTTGGTAATCAGATAAATCTGTGCCAGGACCGAGGATTGAACCCCGGACCCTCAGTACAGAAGTCTGACACCTTACCCCTAGACCACCAGGTCACCCCATCTGATAAAATAGCCCTGATTTCCCCGTCAACAGTAAACAAGTGCAATGTGAGTCTAACACCTCAGACCACTCAGACGCCGTTGCAGGACTGGGTATTTTGGTTTTTAGTAAATTGTTTTTAAGTCATGAACTGTAATAACGCTCTGTTTAGAAAATGCACGTTTATGATAGATAACAATTATTATCTCATTCTTTTAATAAAGATATGGTAAGATTTTTCTTCTGGCGAAAAGAATTAGGGGTTGAAGTAAAACACATATAACCGCCACTCCCCCCTCTAAAAAAGAACACTTTATCCTAAATTAACTTTTCCGGTGTTATCTATCTGGCTAAATTTAAAGTGAATAATATTTTATAATGAAGTTTACTAGACACTTATTATTTTACAGGCGTAGTTCATTCCTAAAATAAACTTCTTACCTTTTATTCCGTTTCATATGAACATTCATAAGCATTACCACTTTTTTAAACTAAAATAATCCCTTTTCCAACCCTTTTCTGAAATCGTAAAAGGTTAGATTAAACAAAGCTCTCCATTGAGTCATAAAATGAACGCGCCATTCTTGTGGTTGTTTTTTTGTACATTAAATTTTAGACTTCTATTCAGTAAGAGATCCAATTAAATTGTAACCTACTTTGTTGGGAGTAGATAGCGATGATGTATTATATCAAAAAGGGATTTAGGTCCGTATTATAGATTAACCCCATACCCCGACCATACACACACATACACACACACACACACATATATACACACACCACCATCCTCTGCTTTGCCCTCCAGCCATGTAGTCGAAATTTGCTGACCTGGCGGGAGGATTTTGTAATGGCTCACGAGCAACTCAAGAACACAATACAGACTTCCTTTTTTTTTTTTGCTTTTTTTTTTTGTGGTAAAAAGGATTGAGGGATTGAAGATGGTGGAGAAGGGGAACAAATGGGATTTTCTACTACGCAAGGGGGTAAAAAGCAGCGTTAATAGGGAGGGCCCTGTGCCAACACTAAAATCCAAATGCTAACATTTCCTATCTTCTAGTTTCAGGTAGTTGAAACCTTGATACAATGGTAACGGCCTTCGACATATTGAACAAAAGTTTTGTTTGTTTTTCACTTTGACTTACTTTTTTCGTTGTTTTCTTTTTTAAGTGTCGGTGTTTACTGACTTTGTTCAAAATAGTAATAATACAAAGTAATTTTATATATAAGCTTTATTGTTGTTTTTTTCTCATCGTGGTATTTTATTTCATTTTTTTGTAAACTTCTGTAAAAAATGTAATCTAGTGTTTTTTCACCAAGACTTACTACCCTTTCAGGCTATAATAATTTTATTCTATCTGAAAATAAAGGCAAATTTCATAGGAAGTGTACCCATACTTGCTTGGAGAGAAAGAGTTTGAAACCATTTAGGAAATATGAACCTTCACTACACCCAGCCAGTAATCGAAATGCAAGCTCCTTGCCAACGGAAAACCAAGATAAATGAGACTATCATCTAACTCACTTCCCCAATTACATGGGTAGTTTTTCTTTGAATTTATAGAATTCATACAAATTTGTAGTTGATCCTAAGCAATTAATAATCACACCAATTTTCCAACAATATGATCATTTTAATACTATTAACTTTGTGTTAAAAATCTCGATGCAAGGATGGGATGTCAAGTGTTGCGGTCCTAAGTTAAGTGGGTTTGTAAGTCATGTGCCAATATTACATTGTGTCTAGAAACAAGTGGTTAAACACACCACCCTCAGCCAACTAAAAATATCTTACTACTTTCTGATTTACTTACTACCATAATTTCCCAACCAGTGATATTATTATTATTATTATTAATATTTTCAAACTAAAATTTCTTGTAAATTTGCCCTTGATTATGTCTGTATTCATATCCCTTCTTGCTCCTCTCATAACCCAAAATTATTTTCTTTCAACAATTCTTACAAGGTGAACCCGTCGTTTCCATATCGGTAATTCAAGATTTGTCGAATTTGACTTTTATCGTAAAAGAAAAGCCAAAATCCGAGAGTCATTTAAGGAACTCACATATCAATAATTTACCTTGTTTTGCCTCAAATACTCAAATTTACATTATTCTGGTTTATTTGTTTGCTTACTGTTACTGTTTTTTTTAAATAAGTACTACTTTTAAGTTATTTCTTTGTCTTGTTTATTATTATGTAAGTTTCTTGTGACTATTCATCAGTATGTATCGTTATTTAGCTATGATTGTTTATTTGATTTGATTTTGTAGCTATACGTGCTTGTAAAGAACTTAAGTACTTTTTAGTGCTAGCCTGTCATAGATCTCACGACTGTTGGCTAGCACTATAATAAAGGAAATTGAAATGGAAATTATTATTATTATTATTATTATTATTATTATTATTATTATTATTACTAACTCATAATATAATTATTGTTCTACCCACCACACGCCTTACAAACTAACTTCGATTTATAACAAACAAAACACCCAATTTCTCTCTCGTCAACTAATTACTGTAATTTGAAATGGAAATAAGCAAAATTTGTACCATGATAAAAATTTTCCACCATTCCAGGATCCAAACTCGGGAACGTTAGATTTTTTTTTTCAGATGCACTACCGAGTTATCTAAGAAGTTGTACCTCCACAATTATCCACAGAAAAAAAATAATAAACCGTAAAATTAATCAGATGTCTGCGAGTGTCGAGCTCCCCTCTAGGCAAACTTTGACAGACCGTCTGTTTGTAACTAGGAGAGCGTGGACAGCCCTGAGGTTGTGCCAATCGATGACTGGTCACGGGGCCTAAACACCCTCCACGTGACATTGTTCAGCTTTAGACGAGGGAGGCAGCCCGTCATCAAATATTGGCTGGCTGGACTATTCACACGCCAATGTTGTTATCACTGGCGTAAAGTAACAACTGACAAATGAACTATTCACATGTTGATGTTGGTATCACTTGCACACCTAGTTCAAGGGCGGATCTATGGCTTGTGGTTGGTGGGGGGATTGTGGTTTTCTTAAGGTTCCTTCAAGTATAAATTCAATAATTTTAACTGATTAAGATTTTGATATTTAATAATTTTAGTAATAATAATAATATTAATAATAATAATATTAATAATAATAATAATATTAATAATAATAATAATAATAATAATAATAATATGGTTAGTTTATCAAAATAATTTTAATTATAATAATAAAAAGAGGACGTAAAAGAGAAAATTTAATTTTGATAAACAATTTTTTCTCGCTATCCGTTAGGGTTGTATGCATATGTACTAATTACACTACTAATGCGTTTGGGATTAGGGAGGTTGAATTTATAGGAATTGTACCTACTTTTACGTGGAGGAATAGTGGAAACCCATTTTATAAAAAATCACCCAAAGGGTACCCAACCAGGATCAAGCCCCGATCTCCCTTTCCTCTGCAGTCTGATCTTTGTCAAGAATAGTGTCTTAGACCATTCGGGTAGGCAATTAATTCATCCCTAATTTCACCAATTGAAATTTTCAGCCGTGCTAGGAATCGAGCACGGGACCCTGAGTTCAGTAGACAGATGTGCTACCGAAGCTCTGGTATCACACTTGACGGATTTGAATAAATGATTGTCTAACACCTTAATTCAGCTGGTAGCATGTATTTCTGTTGGGCTAAGGGTCCCGGTTTCGATTCTGGCACAGCCGAAAAATTTATCATTGGTGAAATATGGGTTACCTCTTTCACAGTAAAGAATTAACGGCCAGCGTCTGGATGTTGTATCTGTTCTAGATTTAATTTACTTTATAAGTCATGTGTTGATATAATCCGACAGTTCATAAAGTGCACTTTAAATACCTCTAATAAATGGGGGGAAGGAATAAACGATAATTTTTGGAACTACCTAAACTAGTGATCACGCTGACTGAACGTCTAACTCAAATCTAGGTCCGAATCCCGTGCCGGTATACTGAAAGTGTTTTTATCCCTAAATGGTTTCCTACCCTCTTACTCCACGTAGATGTGAGGACATTTTCCCTTAGTTTTACCTTCTCATCCCTATCCATCAGCGTGATTAAAATACGCCTGGGTGATTTATTTCAGCAGTAATTTCAAAGATTCAGTTTTATATACTACTCATAATACAAATCAATATTTTCAATTTCATGTTCGTGTTTGTTTACTTAAAAACGCGAATGATGACTATTGGTTTACATGTACCAATTAATTATAGAAAAAACACAAACACCAGCTACCAGGTCGAAAATTTACCAACTGCACAGTGATCACCGTTTATCTGTATTCATAATAAATAGGTATAGGATTTTGATGATTTGGTATCTTTTTAATTGGCAAACCTAGAACGTTGTTCAAGTATATACAAATGTGTTTCATAAGAAACTTCGCTGATTTAAATAGCTTTGTTAAGGCATTTTTTTTTGCATTTTTCCGTGTTTTTACGTGGATATAGCATTTTTTAAAGGTCTCTCGTTCATTTATTCTTTTTTTTTTTAGTCATTTATCCATGATTAGAACATCTCTGCACATGTTATAGCAAACGGTGGTGCCAATACTGTGGTTAGACTACTTCCCTCCTTCCCCATCTCTTCCTTCAAGCTGGTGATAGCTGGATAGCTCTTCTTCCCCCTCCCCTATAGCATAGTGGGCCTGTAAATGAAACTCGTCTACCTGTGTAGCCATTATTTTGTTTTTGAAAATGAAAAATTGATGTATTATTTTAAAATATGAATTACGGTACCTTATGTGTGGATGTTGTCCAAACGGTTGGTGAAAACCAAGTGTGTTTGCTACTAAACGAATTAGTTTTTTCTTTCAAATTTGAATAAACATGATCAATAAAATAATATTAACAAATAATGTTTGTTTTGTTACAATGCCTTGCTTGCCTGTTCACTATAATTCAAAAATATATGGTTACTAATAAATTGGAGCAATGGCTTGATAAATAATTTTTTTTATTTAAAAAATAGTTTCTGAAATATACAGATCGTATTAAGATATCAACTAAATAAGTTGAGGCTGTATATGTCACACTTCAATAGTGAAACTTCCCAGTTCATTAATCAGGCAGATTTCTGCCCATTACGTTAACTGGGCCAAAAATAGTCAAGTTCATGAATTGTGCAGCGCTTGTGATACCCAGTTAATTAATTGGGCAACTACAATCGTTACCCAATTCATGAACTCGACAAGTTTTTGCCCGGTCTGTGGAATGGACAAGCGAAGAACAGGTTTGGTTTTTAGGTTAGTTTAACTTTTAATGGTTTTATAATTGAAGGTTAGGTTAGGTTAGGTTGGGTTAGCTTAGTATAATATCTTAAGAAAAATTTCAGTTAAGCTTATAGTAGATAGTACAATAAGTTACAGTTCATAGTTCATGATATGGGCCAGAGTTGACGCCATTTATGACAAGTTTGTGAAATGGTCGATAAAAGAAGACATTTCCCGGAATGGAAAGAAATTTGCTCAATTCATGAACTGGGAAGTCTCACTATTGGGGTTTAACATAATATGAGCTTGTCTGAGTTTCTTCAGATGGGGTGGAACAAAGCGCGACCTTAAGTCGATATTTTTTATTGTTTTACCAACAAACAATGTTTTTGGCAAAAATAAATAAAATGTTGCTTCAGTAGATAGTTTAAGCTTAATTTGATGCATTTACTAATCTCCTCAGTTCTTGAATATTTGTCATGAGCATAATGGCATTTGAACAGAAACCTTTAAAATGAAGATAAAGAGTCCTGATAAAACTCTACCATGCCCAAGACAAATATTTAGGAACCTTTGGTATCCCAATGTGTGGAAAATTAAAGTATCTACAGAAAAAAAAAATGTTTTATTTATTTTGGTCATAAAAGTTTATATTTTTATAAACATCGAAAAAAATACCACCCTCTAACCCAATATAAAACGTTGGCAGCTTATCTGGCAGGTACTGCAAGCAATATCACACACCCCATGCTCGGCAGTTTGAGGCGCAATCGTGACACGTCTACCAAGTCAAAGTGATGAAATGAAGTTGTCTCGCAGATGCCTCGTCGTCTGCGGTTAGTTTGACACCACACTGAACTTCTGGCGGCTCCGTTTCAAACCCCCCGCACACACACAACTAATTCTGGAAGAGAGGGTTTGTTTGGGTGTGGGTAGGTGGGGTCTTATAATGTTGAGGCTTCGAACACTTCGCGCCTGAGATCCAGAAACCCGATGACGTCAGAGAAGCAAACTAAAGTACAGGAATCTTAAAAAGCGTGATTGGAATATAGCTTTAGTTAACATCATGATCACCTGCTTTGTTGGCTGCATAGTCTAAGGCGTCACTCTCGTAATAGATTATACTGCCAATGACAGGGATATCGGGGTTCTAACCTTGGTCGGGTGTACTGAGGTTAGTTTTACCAAAAGGTCTCTCCACTCTCCCTCCACGTAAATTTAGGTACACATCCTCTAAATTCAGCCTTCCTCATCCCTAACTCATAAGCACGTTTAGCCCGAACAGGTTTAAAACATGTTTAAAAAAATAAATCATAGTCGGAACCCGTTTCGGTGGTCAAATGTTCTAGGGCACTCTTGTAACAGACCGAAATGCCGATTGAGGGAAGTTGGGTGTAATAAGGGTGGTTTTTATTACATGGTCCCACAATCTCTCTCAACGCAAATGGCAATACATTTCTGATAAATTATTCCATCCTTCTTAATCCACTAGTGTAAATAATATGTAGATATTCCAAACTAGTAAAACGTAGTGCACAAAACAAAAATGGTGTTTTCAAAAGCGTTTTACGCAAGTGGGGTTGTTTAGCACCAGCGTTTATAGTGATCCCCAAACCACTCGAACCTCATCTTATTGAATTCTACGTGAAGAATATAACTGACCCCAGTTGCGCTCCAAAGAGAGATGTATCAGACGGCGCTAGCCAAAATCAAAAGATGTAATTTGGATTAGTGTCTGGAAAATATATTTTTTTTTAAATACATTTTTGATTTGGTTTTATACTTTTTACCATCCATTCGATCTATCCATTTATTTACACTAATGGGGAAGGGATTAATAAAATAGGATTTTGGAGGAAATATATCAGCATTTGCTTTGAGGAAGAGTGGAAAACCATTTAGGAGAAACTATAATTACTACACCTGACCCGAATTAAACCAGACCAGACGAGGTTTACCAAGAATGTGAGTCAAACTAATCTAAAGACTCAAGAGACTAGAGGTATGTTTCATGGAAACCTTCTCGTACTCACTAGAGTATGAATACCACTAATGAATAAACTAATTACATAGACCTGGTTGCCAATTCAAGGCCTGGGTTAAATGAAAGTGCTGCTAGCATTGGTGGGCACGCGAACAAAATTGTTAGTCTCGTGTAGTCTGGTTTGCCATCGACGGGAAAGTTAGGGTTCAAATCTTAGGTGTGATTTTCTAGTCCTACTCTTTAAATTCTACCTTCCTCGTCTCATTATTTTAAATAAAATGCAGATAGCCTGGACAGATAGTAAGATGGGGGGTAAAAAAATGTGTACAAGTGGGCCTCATGACTCCATCTTAAAATCAGTATCCTGGGGATAAGGGCTTTGGCCTAACTATTACTATTTTACCTGCCAATTAAATATTGAATGTCGCAATTGAGCACAGAATTGTCGTTGGATGAAAGAAAACGTCAACAAATGAACAGATGTCCAAACGATTAATTGAAGTACTAAACTTAATTTCAAATCATAGTGTTTGTGAGGCGTGGTCACGATATGTTCTATTCATCCTTTCCTTCAAGGTTGTCTGTCGGTTGGGAGACGATAGGACGAGAAAAGTAGAAGTTTAGTGACCACCAGAGGAACATTTGTTTATACTGGAAGCGGCTTGCTTGAAGGTTAGAGGCTCGAGGGCGTGACCCGAACTAACACATGGTATTCAGTCTATGTGTGCATACTGGAAGCGGCTCGAGATTTGCCATGAACCAAGCCTCCTCGAGGTAGCCCGCTAAGTGATTCAACTTGTCGAATAAAATCGCTCGGTAGCCAGCCGACTTCCATTCAGTGAACAACCTTGTTCTATTTTATTTATAATAATGGATATTGAGAAGCTTATTATTGATGTGTTCCAAAGAAGAGAGATGTGGGACCCTAGTGACATCCTTCACAATAATGTGGGATTACTAGAAAGGTTTCTGGGAAGAAATATGCGAAGCATTAAACATTCCAGGTTAGTTAAAGTACTGCCTATGATATGCATTAATTATTATTATTAGAGAATTAAATATCCCAGGTCAGTTAAAGTATTTTTGTTACATGTGTTAATTAATATATGAGGATTAAACATCCCTTACAATTATAATAATTGTACAAGTGGCAGCAATAAGCCAACTACCGAGTCGAAGATGGCTGCGTTATCTGATAGCTCGTGATATTAATAAAATCACACATTTGTAGCCGACGATTTCCGCACGTCTATCACAGACTCTGCCTTAAAATATGAGTAAATAATTACCTTTGGCACGGAACTATTCCTGGATAGCTTAGTGGTTAAAGCATTGGCGTACTAAGCCAAAGGTCCCGGGCTCGATTCCCGTGTCCAGGTGTCATTGTTCAATTTTAAGAATTAAACATTCCAAGTTAAAGTGTTTTTTGTTATTTGTATTAATTCTTAATATTAGACCAAATATTTTCTAGAAGAGCGTAGTCGTTTTGCCAAAGAACACTTCCTACTCCATTAAAGTAATTTAAGAAGGTTTCCCTGATTCGAACAGTATTATTCCTGAAAAGATATTGTAATGTGTGTGGTTGTCATATAGGCCTACACATATTTAGTTTGTTGGAAAACTTAAATAAGTACTCACCTGCTCTTCTTTCTTAAAGATATAACTATGTGATACACATGCTGCTTGATTTTATTAACTATGATAATGGCAAACCATTGTTTTGTTCATTTTTATGTTCCTGCCTAGAGACATAATAAACTATAATAATATGACATACAAATTAATATTTTTAAATTACTTATAATAAAAAACTTACCTCAGATTAATAACAAGTACTTGTTCAGCACTAATCGGTTCTCTAAAATTATCTGTGGTTTTTGTTTATCTTTTTTCTAGTTTGGAAAGTAAGAAATCAAATTCTTTACTCATACGTAGATATTAAAAAATATATTATCATACAAGTGAACTTGACGATATAAGTTGTTAAATTCTCCACGTTTCTTATTAAATTCATGAACCGAGCAAGATCTCTATTCGTTAATCTGAGAGCTTCTTGGGGTGTATACGGTTCAATTCATTTGAAAATAAACTTTTTTAATTTGCCAAAACTATTCAAACAATCCTCATATATTTATACTTTAAATCATGTGATCTGCAGTTGTCGCTTTTGAATGATAATATCAATACCTGTAAAATAGCACTAGTACTATTGTAAAATGCTTTCGATAATGACCGCAAGAATTATGTTTGGGTTTTATAAGGGGTTCCTTCTTTCAGAATCATACCATTCATTCAATCCATGACATGTGCTCCCATTCCCAATCAGCTATCGAAATTAACTTTAGCAATCAAACGTGTGCTTTGGAGGAAGATGGGACGGAATATACACGCATGAACATAATACATGTTTGTTTTAACGAGGAGTATTTTGTTTCGTGATGAGTGTTTTATAATAACTGATTATCCGGCGGGGGAGGGGCAAACGTTAATGAAGCGCCTATCACATGTCGTGTACAAACAAGGGAAGTCGTCGACGGAAACTGCTTCCACTGCATCTTGGAAGTTTGATACTTAATTAGCATTTTGTTTGGAGTGGGTGAAAGAGGAACAAAAAATGGAAAGAGCAGGAAAGAAAGGGTAAAAAGTAAGAGTCCACAAAGTTTTACACTCGAGGGTATATAAAATGCTGGGCTGGCAAAAAATAAAATGTTATCTGTTGACTTTCTTTTCAGACCAGTCCACGTGGCTGGCTGATAAATACCCTGACGTCAGGTATATAATTCCCTAGTTAAATCACCGATTGCGCCGAGCTGTTGATGTATTTAACTTGGCTATTAGAGTCTCAACCATGAGAAGTCATGGATTATGGTTTGACAACAAGATGGGTACACTTGGGAATATAAATATCATGATAATCAATGTTGTTTTTCTCATCCTGTATCCAGGTAAATGTTTATGTATATTTATCAAATCCATCTTATTCACTTTTTGTGCTTGGAAAAGTTTTAACCCGCTTCAGTGGATGAGTTGTCACTCTCTCATGTTAGACTGGCCTGCTGATGACGAGGAGATCGGTGTTCGAATCCTGGTTGGATCTATTAAGGGTGGTTTTTTCTTTAATGGTTTTCTACACTCCTTCCACGCAAATGCAGGTAGATTACCATAAAAATGCTTACTTCTTCATCTTTACCCCATTAGAGTAAATTATAGTGTGAGGTATAGCCTGAATAGATAATTAGACGTGGTTGTAAAAATAAAGTTTTACTCATATCAATGTTCACACAGTCTATGACGTACTTCCTGCAATTATATTATATTGCTTGTAGCGAGTAGATTGAGCTTCTAATCTGGGCCGGGTTTGCTGAGAGTGATTTTCCCATTCCCCCTCCAACTTCAAACTATTGTGGGTGTATTTCTCCATATTATTACATTCCTCATCAATAATACTTAGATTATGCTGTTAAATATCTATTGTGCTAAAACCTAAAAACTAAAGAAAATAATGAATAAGTGTTACAGGTAATCATTTATTTTTTTTGCAACACGTCCTGCTATTCTTCCAGGTTTGCGCTTAAGGTGGTACACCCTCAAATATTTCACCTTGATGAAATTTTGGTTCACTTCTTGGTATATGCTTAATTGTGCAAATCATTACTGGATTATTCCTAGCTATACATTATACTACTCATATTGAATTGGCATTTAATAGAATTGTCCACATTTGCTGAGATGTTAATTTCGGATGACTCCTTCGTACTATTCACGCCAATGGGGCTTCACTATTCATCCAGGGAACACAAGAAAAGGTTAGTGTTTTTGCGGTTTTTATATAATAACTTTTTTTGTTCAAAATAAATTAAAAATTCCTCCAGTATAAACATAGAGTTTAATTTTCTTCATGTGATGACATCAACCTTTGTTGAATATCTGTCATGAGCATAGCGGCATTATTTGAGAAACATTTTAAATTAAAATAAAAAGTTGTCATTAAATTCTAGGACAGCTTTGATAGATATTCAAGAAATGGTGAGTTCACCTTGTGAAGAAAGTGAAACTCTATGTTTGTACTGGAGAAATATTAGATTTATTTTGGCCAATAAAGGTTTTTTTTGATAAAAACTTCAACTTAGCTTTTCTCTCGTAACCTATATCTCCACCTTAAATTGATGCATGGAAATTAATTTTAAAATAATCTTAAGGGGGCGTGGGAGTGATTCAAGTTAAGGTCTGCATTTTTGTAAATATTATAACAGAAAACCTTTTTGTCCAAAATAAAGAAAATATTGGTTCAATAGATACAATTATAGTTTAATTTTATATGCACTAGACTCTTAAATATCTACTATGGGCATTTTGAGATTTCAACAGAAATATTTTAAATCAAGAGAAAAAGTTTGAATTCCGCGATGCTTATGGCCTGTATTCAAGAACTGTTTTGATTATTATACGTAAAAAGGTAAACTACTCAATAATTTTTTTGTGAACACAATTTTTTTTATAAAAACTGAAAAAATAAATACCTTAACTCGTTTTATCTTCCACTCCTCCTTAATCTCTACCCTACTTCTTCAGTAAGTCTACGGATAATTTTATGTCGAATTCTTGCTAGGGAATTCAACCTGAGCTTTACTACACAGGATACAAGGAGTTAGGTCAAAGGCATTTAAGGATACATAATCAATATTTAAAACATCTAAACATACGTTTTAAAGCCTAAAACTTCACCAAATAATATGTTTTTCAAAGTGGTATAAATAGTTACGGTGTTTTTCATAATGTGTATTTTTAATAAAACTATCATCCACATTTTTAAGTTTTAATTTAACAAAAAATATTACTCGATTTATTTTTCTATGTACAGTAGTAACCGAAAACATAGGGCCACTAGTGAAATTAGAATGATATTGAACTTGAATCTCATAAACCACTATTTATAATTGAGATATTGAAGTAATATATAAACAGTACATTTATACATCAATTCTAAATGTACATAATCACTTTTGGACCTTCAAAGTTTTTTCTTCTTTTTTAAGAAATTATAGGTATACAAAACAATACAACAGAATAAAATAATAGGTGTTTTTGTTACTAATGGAAGGACATTTTTAGAGCAAGTTACTGTATATGAAATATTGTAGATGTTCAAGGTGTGCAGTGTTTTACCTTGATTTGAAGTACTACTGTATATATTAAAAAATATACGTATAAATAGATTAGTCTTGGGTCGGCTACAGTACGGCCGCTCCGCCACACCACCCGTCTCATGGAATTTAGCTATGGTATTGTTCACACATGACTTACTTACATGTAACTCTGCTGCAATCGCTCTAGAAGATTTGCCGGTTCTGCTCATGCCAATAATCTACCATTATATTTCACCGACACCTTTTTTCTAGACATTATTTACGGAAAACGAACACTACAATCACTTGTCATACACACATTGAATTTGTTATGGGGAAAAAAAAAATTAACCTCGCCGGAAAAATCCCTTTAGTGCGGCTATCTGTAGTCAAGTACATGTACTAACACCAAATGGTAAAATCTCTGTGGGTAAACAAATAATATCCACTTTCACAGCACGAAAAAACAGTGAAATGTTAATATGTTTTTTGTTAATTTCATAAATTCGTTAAATGGCTGATAAAAGCTGTGTAACATTTTTTAGGCGTTTGATTTATGCATTAAATTTTAGCCCTATGTATTCAATAAATTTTTAAAAATCTACATTACTGCATATAATTCAGTTTTTTTTTAAATCACTTCGATATACTTAAAAATGTAGTAATTTTTGGTTTGTCTCAAAATCTTAAATAATTAATAAATAATAAACCGGTTGATATAAAAATTTGATTTTTACACCAAAATACATGGTTTTAACAGCTTAATAAGCAATGGAATATACGAGAAGTTTAAACCAATATTTTTGAGCCAAGGGTTTCCCACAAGAAAAGTATAGGTGGCCCTATGTTTTTGGTTACTACTGTATATAAAAATTCCATTTAAATTATTTGGATTATTTAATTACATTACTTGTATTTTAACAAATATCGACTAAACTTGTACTTTATAAAGTCATTTCAACAGCAGTAAATCCAAGTTTATTTCAAGAGGTTGCGTAGCACATCACAATTACGCAAATTGAGTTTTCTCCCTCTAATTTACTTGCCATCCCACTTGTTTTTCAAATGGTAGCTTCCACAACCTACTTTGTTAAAAATGGCTTAAACATTCTACTTAATTGAATTCATAGCTCATGCGAAACATAAAAAATAATCAGTATTTTAAAATATTCTCGTAACAGCTATTCTACCGCCGTGGCTGACCATTTATAAAAGTTGTACCGTAAGGGGAGAAGGACGGGAAAGTGATTTATTCTGCTAGTTTTACTCGTTTCAAACTCAACCCATCCATCTACCCTCCCAAACAAAATCTATTTCATGGTTACTTCCATCTGAGAGAAGCTTGTGTTGAAGGTGGTTCCCTTCCATACTCTTCATAACTCCCCACCCCCATACCCCTATCTTTAATCCTCACACATGCACCCACCCTTAACTTTATTTTTTTACTCACGCTTTCTCCTACATTTTCACCCTCAACTATTTAGCCTTTTAAACACTTTTGAAAAAAAAAAGGCTTAGTTGATCAAGTTTTTCACACGCGCCATTTCCTTGATAATTTACGAGGTTGGAGAAGTTACTCATCATACTTAAACTCTCCCAATCACCCTTTCTCATGCTCACTTAAGACTTAATGACGTCACTGAGAAACGTCGAGTATTTGTTCACCCCACCGCGGTCAGGATAACTATGCAAAGGACACGTTTATAGAGGGCGCTTGGTGTGATCGGTTACGTTTGCGGGACTTGTGGAATTAACGTGGTGGTAGCATTGGAAGGTTATTTATATATATAGCTTGGTATTGACCACAGTTCAACTAGCAAAGACAGTAACTAGCGGAACTACTTCGATACAGTAGATAGGAAGGTTACTTTAAGAACTACTAATAGAAATACCTTAATACGGTACCTAGGGTAACTTGTGTTTTTAAATATATTGGCTAGTGAAACTATTTCAATATTATAACTACTGAAACTATTTCAAGACAATAACTAGTGATACTATTTCAATACAGTAACTAGTGGAAATATTTTGATACATTAACTAAAGTAACTATTTCAATAGATTAACTATAAGAATTACTTCAGGACAGTAATTGGTAGAACTACTTCAAGGTACTAAAACTATAGTTATTTAATAAATCTATAGCTACGTTTTATATTTTTGTATTCTAATAAATTATATGGTTTTAAACCCTTTATATTTATATAAAATAGGTTACCATAAAATACAAAGTACATTTTAAATAAATGTAAACATTGTGTCTGCCCATTGCACTTTATACTCATGAACTACAAAAAATTAATATAAATTAAGCTTCTCCAAGCTCATGCATTTAGTGTTATATAAATAGATCTTAACATTTAAGAAGAAATAAACATTTATGTATTTATAATTCCGTTTATATGTATTTAATCAGCCTTCTCCTGGGCTGCTAACTCAATAGATATGATTCAATGCATATATTAATAAATTATGGCACCCTGAAATATATTAATTTTTTCCAGCATTTCAGATTTTGAAAACTAATATAACATTCTATTTTTATGTTTATTTGCCCTATCATACATCGTGTTTAACATATTTTATGAGTTGGTAGACCTTTTGAATGGATATATTTTTCTGCTTAAGCTTGGCTTTTCTGATAACAACAAATATTATGTTAGAATGTCAAATATCTTCTATTTGTAATTTTTTGTTATCAAGAATCCTAAATTTCTCCCTTTTAAACTAGAAAATAAACTTTACTGAGCTTTCAGTTGTCATCTATAATTTTAAAAATTACAATAATTACGTTCTTATAAAATGGAGTGAGTTAGCATACGAATATTAAATATATACTTAAACAGCACATAACATTGACCTAGGAACCGATCCCATGGTATAGTGGTCAGTGCACCTGGCTACAAATTTAGGGCTCCCGTGTTCGATCCCTGGTTAGTGCCATGGGTATTTTTTCCCGTAAGCGGAATCATACCAACAAGCATATGGCCCGAACGGCTCATAGGACGTGGTGATAAAAAAAATCTCAACGGTCGCCAGACTTTGGTTATTTAGACTTAAGTTTGGTTTAAGGACACTCCTGGCTCCACACCTTCATAATCACCATCATCACATCATCTCATTGCGGGTATGACGTGTATACAGCTCCCATAGGAATACCCTGGATTGTGTTTTGGTGGTCTAGGGGTAAGGTGTCAGACTTCTGTGCTGAGGGTCCAGGGTTCAATCCTCGGTCCCGGCACAGATTTATCTGATTGCCAAACCCTTCCTTCACCTCTGACAAGATGTGTATTAATCACAACTTGTGAATGTGTGGAACGCTAGGCCTCCACCATGGTTCGGATCCCACGTTAAACTGTAGGTCCTACATTTCATATCAAAATCACCCTACCATTGCACATTAGCGTAAGTGCGTATAACCTGAATGGGTAGTAAGACGCGGTAATAATAATAATAATAATAATAATAATAATAATAATATAGCCTGGGCAACATTCTATACCACCAGAGCGACAAAAATTCCACACACACAAGTGCCCGAACTAAATAAATGTATCTCTCCCAATAAAAGCTGCCATATGCTATGAAAAATAAACCAGGGTTCCCTTAAGATGTGTTCTAATTGACCTTCCAAAGTCGAGTGGCTGATTATACTGATGCTTTATAGGTCAGTGCCCAAATTGTTCGTAATAGGAATGCACCAATATTAGAACCTTTGTGGTAAGTTAGTAACTTTAAATTTTACTTAAGATGGGGTGCTAGTGAGCGCGAGTTTAGTGTATTGATTTTGCAGTTTTTTTTAGCATAATTTTTTTTTTTGCCAAAATAAATCAAATATTTCTTCTATAGAAACATAGATTTTTATTTTCTGCACATGCTGATCTCAACAGTTCTTGAATGTCTATCATGAGCATGGCGGCATTTGGTGACAAACTTTTTAAATGAAGAGAAAAAGTTGTAATTAAATTCCAGGACACCTTTGACAGATATTCAAGAAACTGTTGAGATCAGGATGTGCAGAAAACTAATCTTTATGTTTCTATAGAAGAAATATTTGATTTATTTTGGCCGAAAAATGTTTATGCTATCAAAACTTAAAAATTACTGCCCTAAACTCACGATCACTAGCACCCCACCTTAATCGCCCAGTTTACTGGTGTCTCCGTATAAAACAAAAGTAGACTTTACTGCAACACAGCTATGTATGAAGAGCAGGATACTCGATACATTTCAAGGCGGTTGCTCAACATGAGCTATAAGTGAATATTACCAAAAGCGTATCATTCCTTCTCGTAAATCAATGGTAGATTACACTGCAATACATTTATGTGTGAAGGACAACATACTCATCCTATCTCACGGTGACATGTTAGCCAGATAAAAAGTAATTTTTTTGCATGTTTTATTTTAGGATTCTAATAGAAGAAGAAAGTAAGGTGTGCTGTTATAAATATAGAAAACAATGTATACTGGTTCTAGTTTGTAAAAACTTAAAGTATTATGTAAAATGTAATTATTATGTCTTATGATGAAGTCTAGGCCGTAGCCAGGGAAAAATCTCAGTGGAGGGATTGGGGGAGCAGGGAGGTTTGAGGTTGGTCAGCACCATTCTCCAACTGACACCAACAAAGAAAAATGACTAATATTAAATTATTCTAAAAGCTATCTGGAGTTAATTGGTATGTTAATTAATAGAAGAAATTAATAAATGCCTTAAGTTTTATCCATTTGTTTATCCATTGCATAGCACCTTCTCTCTTCAAGTCCAAATATTTACACTGAACACTTCTTAAATAAAGACATAAGTGTGTGTGTGGGGGGGCTGCTTTAGGAAAGTAGTTTTCCCCCCTGGAATAAATTTCCCCCCTATATATTTGTTTCCCTCTCCTATTTTTGAATGTGACAAATTTTAAATAGCTTCTAAGCATCGAATTTATTTTAAAAATCAGCGTTCTAAATATATTATAGGGGTATTAACATCTAAAAAAAATCTGAGGAAATACAACTCTAAATAAATTCTAGTGGAGTATAGTTTACAAAAATAAAATCTCCAGTCGAAGACATCTCCAATAGCGGCATTCAATTGTCAAATGTTTACTGAGGGAGAGCCCCCGGAATTATTTAGGCCTGGAAAAAGGGGGTCAAGTCCCTCAAAGCCCCTTTTTGGTTAATACCACCTCAACACGAATAAGTTTCCATCTCCACTGGCCCTACCTGAATAATTATAGAGATAATTTCTTCTTTATCTAATAAAGTTGAAGAGTTCAAAAGTTATGTTTGGAGAAAAGATTGAGTCACCACTGCACACATATTTAAAAATTGTACACTTTTCAAATAAACTCATTTCCAACTTGACAATATATTGAAGACTATGACTCTAATATTTATCCATTAGACAGAGGTATTTAAATGGGTGACCAATGGCAGGGTAGATAATGAAGGGGTGACTTTGGTTTGTGCCCTAGGTAGTAGCTCAGCTATTGCAACGACCCTGGCAAACAATTTTCATATAAGTATTCATACTTTCTTGCTATCTGCAAATATCTTATTTGATAGATATTATCAATGCCTATAAAGTATCATTCATGGTGCATTAAAATTATCAATTTGTACAGCAAATGAAAGTAGACAAGAGTTTTTTTGTTCGTTTACTGAAATTCATAGTAGTAGGCCTTACTTTAGAAAACAATATTTAGCATCCAAGATAAGTAAACCAGTTTAACTAACATAATAACTAATTAACACTACACACTAAACTCACAAAACTAACACCCACATCTGCAAACAGGCTGTTCTCAAACGGCCACTATTTATATTTTTGCAAACTGCAACCAGTTAAGGTTTGACAGATTGGGCCTCCTACAATTCTACTTATCCTATTCCAGCCCTTTCTTTATTCTTATAGTTTATTTACCGACTCATTTGCGATGTGATTTTGGAACTACAATTTAAAAAGTTTCAAGTTGAATGGTTTTGCTTTTTCTTATCTCAAAAGACTCAACCGAGTTACACAGATTTCCTCACACTCATTAATAACTACTATTTCCTTTGTCAATATTTTGTCTTAGTCTACCCAGCTTTTTTTCTTGACTAATGAATAATTTTTTGTTTTGTCTAAGCCCTAAATAAGGCAGTATGTTTTATTTTAATTTTTGGGGAGGTAGGTTGAGCCTCCCTCCCACCACTCGCTACGGTCTTGCCTCAAATGCTTGTGCTAGTACAGGCTAACAAAATTAATAATTAGTTTTACTACCGTTAGAACTATGTATCAAGATAATAACACTCCAACTGTTTCAATGTATTATATAAAAAAATGTTCGGGAAGTTTATTTTAAAAAAAAACAATCTTAATTCAATCAAGAATTAACTTTACTTTTAATTTGATATAAACGTTACCATATGTTCTAGATCAAACAAATTCAGCTATATTATTTGTAAATGTATTGACAATATGAATCAGGAGTGCTACGAGTAATGTTCACGGTTCTGTCGAGAGGATAGCTACATTCAGTAGGCTCATGTACCCGGTTGTTCTCCGTCTCGTGATTCCTAGCGGGGACATTTTGCATCCTTTCTGAGATGACGTTCAAGGCTTTGATAAATTTCAGCATGCCCTCATCTTTACCAACAGCCTCTTGCTCCATAGCTTCCCTCGTAGAGTCCTCTAAGTAGACCGCCTTTTCCGTGCTGAGTCCCTGTTCCTCCATGATACCTCCTGATTTATTAGCGAGTCCTTCTGTGATGACGTTCATGCTCTTGATTAATTTCAGCATCTTCTCATCTTTGCAAATAGCTTTTTGTTGCGTCACCTTTCTCTCGGAGTTTTGTAAGTAGATCACTTCCATGTTGTGTCCCTGTTCCTCCGTGATACATCCTGATTTGTTTATGAGCTCTACCGAAACATTATTCATGTCCTCCCTCAATTTGACGACCATGCACCGCTTTTCTTCTTCTTTAGCAGTATTTGCATTCATAATCTTTTTCCCAGAGTTTCGTTGGTCCACCTTCTTCTCCGTCATGTTTCCTAGTTTCACGGACTTCTTAACTAGTCCTTCAGACGTGCCACCATTGTGTGTCCACAATCTGACACTTCTCTCTGTATCCTCGTCTTTGCCAATAATATCATTTGTGGCCATTTTTCTCTCGTTTTTTTTGCCGACCTCCTTGTATATTTCCTTCAAGGCAACCTCCATGATCTTCCTCGCTGTGCCCATTTGCTCTTCTGCCTCTTTTCTCACCTTTTGTTTCATCTCTATCATCTCAGATTCTGGTTGCCCAGCCTCCTTTTCCATCCTGTTTCCCTCTTTCTCTTTATCACATCCTTCCTTCTTAACGTATTTTTCAAACACCCTTTTCTCCTTTTGTGGCAGTCCCTTCTCTCTCATTAACTTGATCTTCTCCGACAGAGCCTTCAGCTTTGCATTCCTCTTCTCTTTCGCCAGGAGTTTCCTGGCCTGTTCCTCGCTCATCTTCCCCATCAGTTCTTGCCTCCTCTTTTCCATTCTCTCTCTCTCCTCTTCCAACGCAGCCCTCTCCTGCTCCTCTTCTTCGGTCTGCCTCAAGAGCTCTTGTTCTTTCTCTCTCTCCCGTTGCTGCTGCTCCAAGAAGTCCAACTCACACAAGATCTGCGCGGAAAAGCTACTTATACTGGGGGGGCTGTCTACAGTCAAATTTAAATGGGAATGTACTTTTTTGATGATGTTTTGACGGTTGTAAAAGTTACTCAAACAATTTTCATATGTTTTATACGTACAGTCATGTGATCAATAAATGTCACGTTTTATGGACAAAATTAATCCCTATGAACTCATACTAGTAATAAATTAAAATGTTATAAGTGTTGGCTGCAAACAAATATATTTATATTTTATAAAAGTTCTTCCCTACTAGAACCCTACTGCACTTTCTGTGAGTAGTCTCGTAGCTATCTTCCTTTACTAGTGGGATGTTACCTAGGCAAACAATGTTTAACAGGGCCGTACTGTACTAATAAAATAATCCCTCTGATTAGGTATCAAACTTTTTCTTTAAAGGCGAAACCTACAAACTGTTACTGGAACTGGTTCACAGGTTATTTAGCCCTTTCTGATATTTGAAACGTAACTAAAATAATTCTGCATCCATCCACCTTGAAAGTTTTATGTAACTTGGACAAGAGGTTTTGAATTAAAATCACCTTTCAGAGTGCTATATATTTTTAGGAGAGTGAAAAACCAATATTTTTTAAGTAACTTTCCAATTATCATATAAGGTCAAAATAATGTGAACCAACAATTTTCCTTGTAAATAAAGTTCTATTTCACGCTAGTAATCTTCTGTTCTCCCATTTTGTACTAATCTAGATTGCATATAATGATTGTGTCTAGAAGTAGCATAATTTTCTTATTAATTAATTAATGTATTTTAATAATGCGTGAAATATTTAAATAAAAAATTATTTTTAGCTATTTAAGATGTAAATTACATATTTTTACAGATTACTAATAACATAATTAATAACATAAATGTATTATAGATTATGTTTAAACTAATCAAAATATTTGTTTCTACTAATCAAAGTATTATATAAATTATCTCATTGATCATTGAATGGAGATTTGATGCCTGAATACTTTATTTTATTTATAGTAGAATTATTTATATATGTAGGCTCTTAGATTAATCAAATGTTACTAATAGGCTCACACCCGCTTAAGTGGCTGCGTGGTCTAATGCACTTCTCTAGTGTTGGACTAAACTGGCGAAGATGGAGAGATCGGTGTTCGATCCCAGCCGGGTGCACTGAGCGTGGTTTTCCCTAAATGGTTTTCCACTCTCCTTCCATGCAAATGCGGGTGCACTTCCTCTCAATTAAATCTTCCTAGTCCCTAATCCATTAGAGTATATAACCTGAGACGCCATGCTAAAAAAAAAAATCGGCCCAGACACTCTTAGACAAGATGAGTCCTTTCCATTTAGTGATAAACAATATTTCAAATTAATCCAGAGGTTTGAGCACACTAGGTTTTTCTTCTTATAACAAGAGAGGACCGGTTCTGACTCAGTGTCGTGTAGTGTGGTGTTTCCAGGGTAAGTAGAGCTTGTTGAAACTGTAGCTGTGTCACAGTATGTTCTCTCACCCCTCGGTCCTCATTTGACCAATCACACAGTTCATCTACTCAACATTCTAAATAGGAATATCTACCCGTTTATATCTTGTCAACTAATGTTCTACTTAGGGCCAGTTTCATAATCAGACTTAGTGAGCCTAAAGTGCGAGTCGATACTAAATACAGGACGACACCTACCTAGACCAAAATGGAATGGGCCAGTTTCATAGTCAGATTTAGTACGCCTAAAGTGCGAGTCGATACTAAATACAGGACGACACCTACCTAGACCAAAATGGAATGGGCCAGTTTCATAGTCAGATTTAGTACGCCTAAAGTGCGAGTCGATACTAAATACAGGACGACACCTACCTAGACCAAAATGGAATGGGCCAGTTTCATAGTCAGATTTAGTACGCCTAAAGTGCGAGTCGATACTAAATACAGGACGACACCTACCTAGACCAAAATGGAATGGGCCAGTTTCATAGTCAGATTTAGTACGCCTAAAGTGCGAGTCGATACTAAATACAGGACGACACCTACCTAGACCAAAATGGAATGGGCCAGTTTCATAGTCAGATTTAGTACGCCTAAAGTGCGAGTCGATACTAAATACAGGACGACACCTACCTAGACCAAAATGGAATGGGCCAGTTTCATAGTCAGATTTAGTACGCCTAAAGTGCGAGTCGATACTAAATACAGGACGACACCTACCTAGACCAAAATGGAATGGGCCAGTTTCATAGTCAGATTTAGTACGCCTAAAGTGCGAGTCGATACTAAATACAGGACGACACCTACCTAGACCAAAATGGAATGGGCCAGTTTCATAGTCAGATTTAGTACGCCTAAAGTGCGAGTCGATACTAAATACAGGACGACACCTACCTAGACCAAAATGGAATGGGCCAGTTTCATAGTCAGATTTAGTACGCCTAAAGTGCGAGTCGATACTAAATACAGGACGACACCTACCTAGACCAAAATAGAATGGGCCAGTTTCACTTATGAAACTGGCCCATTCCATTCAATTTCAGGTAGGTGACGTCTTGTATTTAGTATAGTGCCGCACTTGAGGCTCACTAAATCTGACTATGAAACTGGCCCATAGTGCTATTAACAGTTCACAGGTACCATTTAAACAAACTTTGCTTATACTGGCAACAAGCCAAGACAGGCAACTGTGCTGAACAAACCCTTAAAATAAACTAATACTATTAAACACTCAATACTGAGCAGCCTAATTCTTTTTTAAAATAATACAGCACCTCTTCGAGACAACGTGTATATTGGGCTCGTGGTCGGCCTCTCTAACCATTCTGCTACGAGGACGAGTCATCGTCATTGGCGGGTATTATATTCATACCAAGTTGTGTTGGGTATGATTTCACATTTAGGGGAGATGGGGTTGTTTTATTTCCCCCTCCTCTTCCTCACCCACCCACCCGCCCACCTCGGTGGCGTAGTTATCTAACACGCTAGTCATGTTGAGCTAGACTGCTGAGGACGGAGAGATCGAGGTTCGAATCTCAGTCGGGTTAACTGGGGGGTGGTTTTTCTTAAATGGTTTTCCACTCTACCTCCACGCAAATGCGGGTTCGCTTCATCTAAATCCAACCTTCCCAATCCCTAATCCATTAGCGTAATTAATACTTAAGCGTACAACCCGAACGGTTAGTACGAAGTGGTGCTAAAAAAAATCTTCCTCCCCAAGTCAACTAAAGTTTGAGTTCTCATGACACCCCTCCCCCACCCACATCTTCACCTTAGACTCATATTAAGTTATTGATAAACTCCGTTGTGAGAGATTCTAAACAAATATGCGGACAAAGGCATCAATTTCTTTCTTGGTTTGGTTTACCACCGGTGAAGGATTCAAATTCCTGTTGGCAGGCACGCTTTTTTTTTTTCTTTGTTAAAATTATTTCCCAAACTCCCTCCGCGAAAATGCGGTTACATTCACTCTAAATCTCTTATATTTTTCCATCCTACCCACCATCGGAGTATTCTGCCCTGGGTTGAAGGAAGTTTGCCTCAATTTTGGCTACAGCTCTTTAGACCCGTTACATTGGCAAGGCTCGTTTCATCAACAAAGTCTTGGACTCAAAAGTTAACTAACCTAAGTTAATTAACTGGTTCGTATTTGACTTTCAGGTCAACTACTTAGCTCGAATAAGTTCTTGTTGGCTCGAATAACATTAAATATAATTTAGAGGAAATGTAGCCTCATTTATTTGGAGTCAGAGGGAGGAGAAACTCTAAGAGATACCACTATGAGCACACCCAGCCTGTTTACGAGCTCCAACCTCCCATCACTGGTAGTCAAGTATAGCGAGCTTGATGTTTTGATGTTTGCACAAAATATGACGTATTGCACCGCTTCATGTATATTCTTATTAGCTCATAAAATATTCCTCTTTATGGTGTTTACTAATTTTTCTCAATTTTCTTACAAAATAATATAGTTAGAAGATTTTCATGAAGACGCAAACTGTTGAGATGTTTAGGGAAAATGTGTTGATTAAAGTTTACATAATATGGCGTATTTTAGAGGCTTGAACAATTATATCCAAATGGTTAGTTCACACTGCCCCTAGAAAGATCATAATTATAAATTAACCTATAAACTTTAGTTGACGCATTGACTTTAGAAATATCAACACATTTAGTCTTCGTGAAATTTATATATCTACATTGTTTGTACGAAATTAAGGAAAAATTAGAGGAAGCCCCCAAAAAGAAATTATTTTCCCAGCCTGTTTGGAGTTATACGAGCTGATGCGATACGCCGTAGTGTGCGCCTACCTTTGTTACCGCGTCACCACCACTATCCACACAAACCTGAAGCAGACGACTGCACTCGACAAAGCCGTCGTTGAACCGGTCTACTATCTCCATGCTCTGCTCCAAGCAGAGGTCCAACTGCCTGTCCAAATTCCTGACAAGACGAGAGTTCCTCTTCTGCCCCGCGTGCAGCTGTCGCAGCTGGGAGCTCACGTCCACATAGAGGACTCCGAACATCGCCAGTGCCAACAGGAAGAAGAGGGTCTCCGGGCCTTGTTCCTGGAGAGAAGGGAAATCTACCTGGTCTAAGAGGAGCTGCCACACCTGGAACATCACCGTCAGGACCACAGTCAAGGCCAGGAGGTAGTACCGGTATTCTTCGTGAAACAGGAATCCAACCACCCTCTTCAGGATGGACAACATTTTGTCAACGTTCCAGAATGACGCGCATGGGAGTGGCACATGGCCTATTTCAGTTTGGGGGTGAAAGAGAACCATTAAATGTACTCCATAATTTTATTTTGAGGACAAAAAAAAACTAAACAAAATTCCCGTCGCTTAGCAACTCTTGGTCATTGTTATTTATATTTATTTATTGGTCATTTATATTGGGTCATTATCGTCAGACTTATTTAGGTTCTTCAAAAGATTGGGAAGGGGTGAGTTATGTGTGCACTTTTTAATTTGACCTAAAAGGCTTCAGTCTTACCTTGTTTGCTGGTGACGTGGAATTTGAGACAATAATCTCAGCCGGGTGCACTAAAGGATTGGGACAGGTTTTCCACGTGTTTTTTTCATTCTCTCTCCACGATAATGCTGGTTAACGCCCTCTAAGAAAATTTACACTTTCATATAACTTGGAGTGAGCCGTTAAAATCCGGTGAGCCGAGCCCACAAACAAGTAAATAACAGATACACAGCCTAGAGTCTAGAGTCGGGTAGAACTTAAAATATCCAGTGATAACAGCGCTTCCAAGCGAGAATTCTTTAAAACAGTTCACTTTCAAAATGTTCCTCATGAGAAAGACAAGTTGAGAGAGTGAGAGTTAGTTGTTGCTGTCTGTCTGTCTGTCTGTATCTCTGAGTACAATTGTTCAGTTCAGGTAGCGGTAATTCCTTTCCTCACCTATCCCCCTGTTCATTGCCAAATTTAAATATTCTATCACAGCTAAAAGTTGTTTTTACTTTTATAACTCCTACCCCCTCCCCCTATTTCCCGGGGTCCCATAAAAAATTAGAAATGTATAGACTTATAGTAATTTGACATGTCCCTTTACTTTACTTTTACATTTTAATTCTCTACCACACTGGAAATTAGTTGTTTCTATTAGTTTTTTTAAAATATTTAAGCGCCTTTTTCTAACTATCATTTAGAAATTTCCATTTTTAAGACTTATTTGGTTATTTGGAGTTGTTCTCCTAAATGATTGTCAAATTTAAATTTTCTAGCACACATAAAAGGTTTTTATTCTGTTTGTATCCCCTTCCTTATGTCCCAGGGTCCAATTTATTAAATAAAAATGTTAATACTTTTATAATTATTTAGGGTGGTCCCATTGTTTGTCTGCAAAATTTCAATCTTTTCTCATCCTGGGAAGTATTTATTTATATAAGTTTTGGTGATATTGAGCACACTTTTCACCAACGTACCTCGGGACCAATCGTGTGGATGCCGTACATAAATTCATTTCTTATTAGTATTCTGCGACCTATAAACCCCCATGTATCAAATTTCATCTTGATTGTAGGACATAGAATTTACTACCCATTTTTTCCCCTTTACACCCCTTTAGGCGATGAAAATTTGAAAAACCCTAAAAAAATTCACACCCAATTCTATAAAGAAACATTCATTTTAAATTTCAAGGCTTCATGTCCACTAGTTCAAAAGATGCACGGTCGGTGAATTTTGAAAACCTTCGAACCCCCCTTCCCCTTTCACCTCTTACGGGTTGATGAATTTCACCAAATTCGGTCCTATCTCTGGTCTAGGGCCAAAAAGGAACCTTTACTAAAAAAATTCCATGATTGAGACCATTAAGATCTTCTAACAAAACCACAAACTCCTCCAACTCATTTATTGTCTCTACAGGCAAAATTGGCCTTGTAGTTTGGAATTTTAAGCAATAATGTCTCATCCCCATACATCCACATCCGTGTTAATATTATAAATCAATATTTAGTTTAATATAAGAGAGAAAACATAATTAATCCTCATATCTGCGCTTTATACTTCTAATGTTTAGATATATTATTTTTAAATTGCAGTTGAAATGGACGATTTGGTTGAAATTAACTGTAGATAAATATTTTCAATAGATGACTCTTTTATGATATCAATTTTGGTATCCACTAAGTAAGAAATAAGGTTTTAATAAAGACGAAACTACAAACAAGTTTATAAGTTGTATAATATTAGCTCGTGTTCATACTATTAAGGCTAATAACTAGGCCTACCTCAATAAATAAATGGTATGGTGCACCACAAAGACTTTATCTCCCCTTTGTCTAAAAATGGTAACATTTACTTAAAACTCTTAAGATTTGTGAAAACAGATAATATCCATTTTTGCAGAAACATGATGGGAAAAAATAGCATCGCATCCCACCAAGAGGCATAAATGAAAGAAACGTATTGTTCATTATTCATATTTTTCAGAAACATATAGTTCATCAAAAAGCATAGTAATCAACTCCCGATTTCCGAGACCTCAATCATATAAAAAATATTTGCAAATAGCTTGGAAGCTAAGGCCCATCCATAAATTACGTAAGGATTTTTTGGGTTAGGGGTGATCAGTATTTTCTTATGTTTACGTGAGGGTGGGAAGAATCCACCTTAACTAAGGATTTTATCAATGTTTATGGTGAAACAAAATCTAAAAAAAAACACTTCTGCAGAAGTGGTCAAAGAGATTGCACCTAGCGATGACAGATGGCGTAGTCTATACTATACATACACAGCTATACATAAATATAAACTGTCATTTACTTATGATGTGTTACACCTAATTTTACTACGATAAGTATTCTATAATTTCACATCGCCAATCATTTTGTCTAAAATAATATAATTTACCAAATCGTAAGAAAATTACGTAAGATCGGTAAGAGAGGGGGAGCGAAAAATCTCACGGTCCCTTTCATAGGGAGATTTTTGGAGGAAGGCGGTCGAACTAATAAAATAATGCCTTACGTAATGTATGGACAGTCCCCTGTTGGTTTTATAAAAATATATTTCAAGGAAAGTGTTCTTTTTTAATTTTAATTTTATTACAACCTTTCAATAATGAGTTATTTCGTGTCTCAAATTCTTACAAAGATATGATTAAAATTGGCAATATCTACCTATGTAAATTACCCTTAAAATGATTTTCATGGGATGATTAGAACGGCCATTTAGTTTATAATGATAAACAATGCCCAGATAAGAAATTTAATAAAAATTGTTACAGCGGATTTCGAGATAGCTTGTTTTCTCTCTTTTTTTTTACTTTTAGTAAACTATCCTCAATTTTAGGGTAATATATCTATTTCAAAAAATTCCCCGGGTGAACCCTATAAAAATCATATATTCTAAGTTTCAGCCAGATCAGTAAAATGGTGTCAGCTCTAGGCCAGAAACATATTTAAAATATCGAGCGGTAAAACAAATAAATACCGAATCTTAATTTGTGATGATAAAATAACGTTAAAATGGTATGTGTATAGTTTCATACTAGCTAGTCCCTATTTAAAATACCATTCATTAATTTATAACAAAATATGTTAATAGTAAATAAGAAAGCATTTTGAGACGCCTGTTTATTTTTTATCTCACGTATAGTAATATTCATGTAGTCTACAATCGGCTTGCACTGAAAGTTGACATCAATACTTTAATGGACTAGACTAGCCTAGCCTATAGCCATATTTTATAAGACACACTACTACATCATAGTAATTCATAAAAGAAAGCTTGTTAACTTTTAAGATAAATGGAGTGTAGTGTATATAATATGATGAATAATTGCTTCAATAAACTGTACATCATTTTATTTATACGTATGGGCCCTATATGATTAATTAAGATTTCAAACTGATTTAACTTTTACTAACATACAGAACCCCCTTCAGTGGTCGAATGATAAGGCAGGATTCGCAAACAAACGGCCCGCGAGACATAGCTGACCGGCCCGTTTGTCTGCAATATCTTTATATTACTATCCGACCTGCATCCATGTACTCGCACAAAATACAATAGTTTAACTTTAGTGTTTACTACGTAATTTTAAATAACATAAACCCTTAGAACTATTTAAAACCATCCTATATTTTGGTTGTAACTTTAATTGAGTGTGGGAATTTTAATTTACAACGGGAAAGTACCAGTTTTTTTTTAATTATTTCAAGCATGTATTAATGATTTTAAATACATAGAATCAAATAGATATTATAGACCTGCATTCATGGCCACGCGGTATGGTATCTAGCCTTCCTCTATCAAATAGTCATGTTTTGATAGCGTCACAATGTGTGGTTAAATAAATTGGTATTTATAAACTTCTGCAATTCTCCTCAGTGCCCCTTAGCAAATAATTGCAGCAGACTGCCAGTCCCTTAGTAAAAAATAAATAAAAGGTCCATCTTATTTCAAGTTTTCTTTGTAATGTACAATCAGAGTAAACTTATTTGTGTGGCAGGATTAGGGTACTTAGAGACGAGGGGTGGGGTTAGATACTGGGGGAGGGTGCTACCTGAAGCTTGCTCGGTGACAGCCAGCGGACAGATTAGCTCGAGGAGCTCATATTTTGTATCTGCCTTCTAGTAAATTCGAGTACAAAGTGAGTCGTTTAAAAAATGCTCACTTGATTGCGCTGTAGTCACTGGGGGATTGCACCTAGCGATCCCAACATTGAAGGAGTAAAGCCTCGGAAAGGAGCGCAAACGTTTAACTTGGAGGCTGTGAATCTGTTCTTTCATTTTCTGTGGCCGAGCCTAATAATCTTTTAAAAGAATTAAATATAAGTTGGAGTGAGAAATTATCGTATTGGCTTTTTATTTTATATAAATATACGTCAAAAGGATTATTTTAACGGTTAAAGCTACGAGGTAGGGGTTATGAAGGTACTTTTAGGAAATGCACCAGAGTTAGTTTGGAGAGAGGATGGAAAAGTCATAGCTATAAATAACATTTAGAAAACCATCCCAAGTGCCTCCGGTTGAGACTCGAACTGTAGCGGGCTAATCAGTCAAGCCCTGTACGACCTAAATCAAACTTCCAGGAGTAACCTGTCTTGGTCTAAAATGGATATAAACTTTTAAATATGTACTTATTTCTGCTTATGTGTTTGTTACATACCTCACCTCGACGACTTCACTGAACGAGAATGGATCCATCAGGCGTGCTCTACTTGTATTTCGGCCAGCGACGCGGCTCTAGACCGTTCAAGTTATCTATTCGACTGACCGAGGTCTAGTGTATCGCGTCAGCGCGCGGTTTTCTCTGCTTATGGTGTACGTGCCGATTTGAACTTCATGGAAAATCATCCCCCCTTCTCCTCTCCTAAATGGTTCGCTTAACTCAGACGCTATATAACGCCGTGGTTCGCTGGGCAAGAACACAGTATTACATAAACCGACCCGGGATTCTACCCGCTGAACGTGTCTTTGTTCAAGACCTATTCTCGGCACAACGGTGGTCATGACGTTGGTTCCAGCGGACTCTCCTGACCGGCGGAAATAACCTGCCGTAACGTTATACTTTAAAGCTGATAGGGAGTAGGCGGCTTCTATACCCATGTTGTAGCTCATAGGAATTGTTTCCTCATTCAGGAGAGTATTTGTAGCTCTTATGAGCTTATTTTATGTAACTTAGGTTAGCTAGGTGGCTTCTATAGCCATTTTGTAGCTCATAGGAATTGTTTCCTCATTCAGGAGAGTATTTGTAGCTCTTAGGAGCTTATTTTATGTAACTTAGGTTAGCTAGGTGGCTTCTATAGCCATGTTGTAGCTCATAGGAATTGTTTCTTCATTCAAAAGGGTATGTGTAGCTCTTATGAGCTTATTTTATGTCATGTAGTTTAGCTTACGCTTTCGTGGCACTCTGTACTTGCTATTGGTGAAGTTTCAGGTCACCACCATAGGCTTGATCCGTCAGACCAGAAGCTTAGATAATAGTGTGCCCCACACCAAGGCCTGCATGACCATGTTGTAGTCTGCAGTGCCTCCAGGCGTGAAAGGGGCTGTTTAGGTTGTTCCAGGCCTGATGATATGCCTTATTAGGTATTGGTCGGCTTTCCTAGAGTTATTTTGGGCGCCTCACGCCATAACTGATGGTCACCTTTGGTGCGGTTCTCAACTTGTAGGTCCTCATGCCCTTCTGGCATGGCTCGAATTTTTTATGTGTTTTTTTTATATAATCAG
>CABFWB010000536.1:37166-110093 GCA_902151455.1 Timema bartmani
CCGGCCCTTATGGGTTTGATCTCCTCGAGCCTGGCTGAGACCAATTGGTTGTGTGCTAGGTCAAATTGTGTTCAGGCTTAGAGCCCTGAATTGGACTTTCACTTATTTTCCTACCGGGACATGTATGACCGGGATAAACCCTCGTCCTTTCCTTACCATTGTTGGTTGGATGAAAAGGTTTAAGCTAGCTTCAATAGCGTGGGCGGCCCTTTTCCCTTATGGAAGGGCACCTGTTTTGTCCCACTAAATTGATTCTATCTTATTTAGAAGTAAATAGTTGTAACTACTCGTACTTATCTTGCTATTGTATTATATGGACAATTTAGGTGGATGTTATTGTATCATAACTGATGCTGCATTTGTTTGTTAAATGAAGGCTACCCGTGTCGAGCATAAGCAGGGACCTGTCTGTTGTGCATTAATTACGGCGCTTCTCGCCACCTGAATTACGGGCGTGGGAGCAGTAGTTTACTCCTATTAGAGTTATGTATTGCGGGGCTTCTTAATTGGCCTAATCTGGGCAGAATGGAGTGTGTCAGTATCTTATTTTATCTATGTATCGTTAAACTTGCCACATTAAAGCTAATTTATTTATATTAATCTATATATTTTGCTTTCATTTGTTATCTATGTATGTTTACCCTGTTTACGTATCCGGGGTCTCTAGAGTTATCTAGAGCCGTGGCACAGAACCTCATCCTATTTCCTACACCAGCAGTCCAGTCTAATGTGAGTGTGACGCTTTGTATTACGGGACCACCGGTGCGAGTGTATATGTGATGAATTAGAAGGTGTTCCCAAATAGAAGAGACCAGATCTCATCTCTTGAAGAAGCTGGGAAGCGGTGAGGAGTGTGAAAGAGGCTGTTGAGGGGCGGATAAGGGTGCGGGGGTGTTCTTAGGTGCAGTCAACCACGTTCAAGTTTGGTGAACGCTTTAAGCTTTTATAGGGTGAGGGGGGGAACCAACATGGCTGACTGTCACTCAGACTCGAGGCCACCGGTTTAAGTCTAGTCGGCTGCGCTTTTGCCGGGGATTAAACCAAACCTTTTCCTACACTTTGCCGGAACAGACAGAGCGGAATGGAATCCCTTGACACGTGACAACCCTTTCCCCTCCTCTTATACCCTTCCCATCTTCTCAATTTAGACCGATCTTGGCGCTACAGAGTCTGAAGTCTTCTCCGCACCAAATAACAACAAATCATGGTCTCCCTTTTTAAGGCTCAACGATATGTGATAAGAGGATTAATCTCAAACTATAACAAGGGGGAAAGAGGTTGAGTAGAGATGTCTACTTGTACTCACCTGTAAGATCAAGAGCGTGGTCAGCACGTCTGACTTTGAATCAAGAGGCTAAGTTTCGGTTCTGATCGGGTGCAATAATTTGTATCTAGAGATTATCCCTCTATATTAATTACCGATTAATGCTTAAAGTTATTCTTACTCGTCCTACTCTCTTGATTTAAGCTTCTTTAACTTGTAGTGGTACTAGGATACGGCTCTTACTACCCATCCTGGATATTAGCCTTTATCGTGGTGGAAATGAGCAAGTTATAATTACGAGGAATTATACCCACACCTGAATGGAGAAAACCATTCAAGAAAACCACCCTCAATAAACCTAGGCTAGGACTCGAACCCAGACCTCCCCATCACCGATGAACCAGATTATTTGAGCTTGATACCTTAGCTCATGGGACCACCGGTACGGCCGTTTTTCACAGTTCACATTGCATTTTCCAATAATTCCACTTTGTGAGCTCTTGTATCTTTATATAATGATCACCCTCAAGACGATGTTTACCACCCTCCTCTCCCTGATTGAGTAGAGTACGTGGAGATCTACTATCTCCAACATCCCCATTCAAAGTAACACAATATGATGTTCAACACCATCCATTATTAATTTCTCCCCGCAAGCACGTAATTATTAATGCTATTCAATTTATCACTAGCGGGTAATATAATTTCCATGTTCTCGGAGTAGGACGTGGGGGAAAAGGGGACACGTCGATAGGAGGGAGGAGGAATTGTAATAAAAAAAAGGGATTAAGGGAGGGAAAGACACTGAAAGGGTTTGGGGAGGAAGCGACGACGGAGGAGACACGTGACGACGGCGCGACGTTGCCATCTTTTTTTCGGGGCCGTTGCGTTGTTGCCATCGTTACAACTGCACGATGGCAGTGTATCGACATTGACAAATGATGGTTATTGAGGGGAGAGGGAAGAAGATATAGAACGAGGTAAGGTAGACTGTCACTGCTGCTATCATCATCATCACTGGGTTTTTTTTTCGGGAATCTCTCCTCACTCAGCGCTGTCATCTTTGACGAAAAGACGCTGACGCCTTTCCTTTGTTATCTTTGGTTGTGTGTGTCTCTTGACGGGGCGTAGAGTATTCAATAACGTCCCCAATAGATTTCAACCCAATTGACAAGTCGCCAAGTCTCCGGAAAGCACTGTACCAACTTTGCGATTTAAAAAAAACCTGGTTGTGTCGGATAGGGAGTGATTTACTTGATACTACAATAGAGTTATCTTTCATTTTGAGAAAAAATAAAGATAATGTTTTACCAGTTAGCTTTTTTTCTATGTTCTTCATATCTTACTACCCATCCAAGCTAGATACGTAGCTATACTAATGAGCTAAAGGATAAGAGAGGGTAGAACTCAGAGGAAGTGCATCCGTATTTGTGTGGAAGGAGAGTTAGAAATAATTTATAATGAACCAACTTAGTAGGACATACTGAGGAGAATCAGATCAAATTTTCTTAATTGCCAGAAAAAATAATCAAAGACAAGTTTTATAATTAATTATTAGTATATACACCTTTAACTTGGGCTTCATACAATTAAATGATATGTAAACATGAATGTTCTCATTCCACCATGAAATAATCAAGAGATGAGACATATCTGAAATTGAGGGCGAAGCAGCTCACCATTCTAAGTGTAAAAACAGATTAAAAAAGAATTTTATGACCACACTTTTGAAATAAACTCTAAATACTTGGATTGGATATAAATAGTTTACAGTATTTAACACAAATTCCGGAAGTAAATTATCCTTTTTCCCCCTTCCGTTTGAACAGCTCGTGACACCATTCTTCACATCTGTGCAATCTATACATCAATATATATACGATACCAGTCCCTGGAGGGATTGCGTTTGCCCTTAATTTTGATCCCTTGTGTCACCTTACTACCTTTATTACTCGACTTTGGGGAAGAAACTTTGCTTGTTTTATTTTTAACTTTGATGTCTTATTCTTTTTTTTATTGTCAGTTGTAGGAAGTGTGTCAGCACTAATAATTGAAGGCTGTGGATCGGGGTGGTAAGATTGGTTTGAGAGCTTCTGTAAGGTTGTATATGGAACCTCATAGCAATCAGCGGTTTGATGAAGAGTCATTTCGCAAGATCTTACCTCATACACAGCCTTATTCATCATTTCTTGGGACCATGACCTAGTACACGGTTTACGAATAGATATGCAAACCATCACACAGTTTTAAAGTAACAATTATTAACCTTTGAAAAACTTCATGATCCTTACTCCCATGAAAAATAAAGTGGCCATAAAATATACTCTCAAAACTATCATAATAGTATTATTTAAACCACTTACCATACTGATTTAGTACACTACAAACTGTAAACATAATTACAACTTGCATAAGATTTAGCATAACTTTTCGTTACAAAAGTCATATCAATAATTGTTATGGAAATAGTCCTTCGTTCATTCAATACCTTTCCACTTGGATCGCCGGCTGGCACTAAATGTATGCTACTCAATATGGATCTGTCATATTTTGTTTTCGGTGTTCAGTTCGTGAGTGATGGTGTGGAGAGGAGGAGGGTGGAGCGTGAAGGTGGCCCTCACAGAAAGACAACACCTTTAGTAAATAGATACAACCGAAAAAGTCTCAAAGATTATTTTGATCCAATTGGCCTCGGTGTACCCTACACCCAGCCGAGATTATAGCCCTAACCTTCCCGTCACTTACAAACCAAGAAAGACGCGTAATTTCGCCTTGGTCCACACTCCCCCACCTCCATTTCCCTTGTGCGTGTTTGTACAAATTCCTCTGTTGAGGGCGTAATTGTCCAAGCCTTGCACTGCAATTCCCAACCTTTTTCTCAGGACGGAGTTTCTCTTTTTCAACCAAAAGAGGGTGAGTTGCAAGTGATTTGGAGTTTCTTATAGGTGCTCGGGATGCACTTGATAAATTTAGTTGTATACGTGGGGGGAGGTAATCATTTAAAATAATAATTTGTAAAATAAAGTAATTTAATAAGGAGTTGGGGGGAAAAATAATTAAACCACATTTTGTTGATTAAAAAACTTAGTGCAACTGACAGAATAAACAACAGATGGGTAAAAAAATCCATGAGTTGAATATATATTTATATATACCAATAAGTCACCAGATTAGTGAATAAAACTGATTATTTTTAATAAATAACTAATATCTCTCCACCAGGATCGCTGGTGTTTAAAATGTTTCTCTCACTGTCACTTACTTAACTTCCTTCTCCTTTTCTCTTTGTGTCTCCTCTAAGCCAACGAGCAGCCTTCAAGTAAATGATGAAAAAAATTACAATAATCTCATTCAACCCATCAGTCACAGCATCGTATTAGTAATTTTTATTGGTGGTATTTGAATATCTACTTAATATATATAATTCTTCTGTACGTGTGTATGTCACTGAACTCTTTCTAAACGGCTTTACCGATTTTGATGAAATTTTTTGTGTGTGTTTGAGAGGGTCCGTGGATGGTTTAGATTCACAATTGGACCCGATAGGTGGCGCTGCAATCGGGTTCTATGACTTTTTTGGGGGAGGGGGGATAAAAAAAATCATATCAGAACATGTAACCTCAAAATTTCACCCCACCACCACCCACCCCCAATATTTATAATAATGAATATAATATTAATAATTTACCGTTACCAAAAGTCATAAGTTCATCAATAATTGACCGTTAAAACCTTCTGAAAAGTTCATGAATTATTGAACTTCTGAGAATAATTCATAGTTATGTTTGTTTTTCGATACAGCTGATATTTGTGGAGTTGTGGCTGAAATGCCAAAAAATGAAAATATGTTTTATTTTGTATGTTGTCTTGACAAACACTGAATTTATAATATTTGTGTTACTAAGTGGAGTTCATTGTGAATTTGTAATTGTGATGATCACATAGTATTTGTTTTATTATCAAAATCAACTATGCCACCCAAACTAAAAGCCAACGTTCGGGCAGGACAACGTCTGTCGGGTCCGCTAGTAATTTATAAATTTCACTCAATCGTATGGATCTTTGTTCATTTGCTTGTGTGTTCAGTGAAGAAAACTTCATGGCATCATCTCACAATCGAGCTAAGCCAACCAATTGGCTGTCGTATTCTGGTGAAGATAGCGCCAGCTTATGTGGATATATGGTGTCAGGTGGTCAGCACAACGAACCCTCCAGCGTCTAATCTCAGTTTTCCAGTCTAGAGCGGCCACCTTTTCATTCAAGTATCTCTTCATTTGTCCTCAAGAGGCTGAGCCTGGCCCCATTCCAGACCCATTGATTCACAGAACAATCTGGAAGCACAGGGGATCAAACCCGGGACGTCTGAATCCATAGCAAGGAACTCTGATCACTGGACTACAAAGGCGGTGATTGCACTTATTGAATGGGGCATTTAACATTAAACAATCTGACAGAGGTGATTTCTTCAACATGACAAATAGATATGACGGCATTCATTAACAAAGGAAGGCTTTGTTTATTAAAAATTAATTGTTTGCACTACATATTATTACGCGTAGGGTATATACGCCTATGTACTAATTACTTTAATGTGTTAAGGATGATGAAAGTTTAATTTAGAGGAAGTGTTCCCGCATTTGAATGGGGGAAGAGCTGCAAACCATTTAGTAAAATCCACCCTCAGTAGACTTGAATGGGTTGTGAACCCCAATATTCTCACTATCGTCAGTCCAGCTAATTGAAAGAGAGACACATTAGACCATTCTTCCACTGAAGTGAGTTTAAAAAACATTAAATTCACTGAATTACAAGCGAGGAATTATAATATTTTCAGTGTTAAAATGAATGAATAAAACGTTCCTATCCCACCGGTTAGAACTGAACCATGTCGTTGCAATTCGAACTGGTACGTCAGTATGATATATTATCGCTTAGTAAAGAAAAACATTTTTTTTTTAAATTGACTGACCGTGATTTCAACTATGTTGGGTATCCACTCTCCAAAATCCAAAGCTAAGCTACGGAACTTTTGAGGCTAAACTAAGGATTTGGATTTGTACAGGGATTGGGGTGGGAAGGGGGGAGAAGAACAATCGAACAAATTGATGAGCTTCCTCTTCGGGCTTGAACGATATTTTCAACCCCTATAGCTCTTCGGCGAGCTACAACTCTCTTCTCTCGTAAATCCATTTAGTTGCAGATCGAAGTTGAAGGGAAAGAAATGGTGGGGGAATGGGGGCGGGGGGGGGGTGTATAAAATAAGGGTGGGCGGGAGAAAGGACTCATTCGATCACCAAGAAAACCAGGAGGTCTGGACAGGATCTCCAGTGGTAGGATGATATGGAGCCTGTAAGCAATACTTCACCTTTGGAAATCTGCCAGCTTTCTACACTTCTCTAGCGCAGCTATTACCTACGTCATGAGAGTGAGTGGTCAGGGAATCCGTCTTCAAGACTAAAGGAGCCCTGGGTTTTGACTCAGCTACAGAAAACTATTTTGTAGGTCGTGTGCTGATATAGACCATCTGGCTAGGAAATGCAGTTTAAATACGTTACCAAATGTATTAGTTTGGTCTTATTTTGTTTACATGTTCTAATTATTTTATGGTATTGGTTACTGGCGATAAATAACCGAACCTAGATATAAGTATGAGGAGGACTTGCTATGAAAATAATACACAGATAGAGGATTGAAAAAAACACAGAGATAAATTATATGTGGAAATTGCACACTCGTCCCTTATTAAATATAAGTAAAGATATTATTTTTTTTGTTAATGACAGTGACTGATTTAATGTATTTCGTACAATAACTTACAAAGGTTAATTTTATTTAAATATTTAATTGTTGTCATTTAAGTCAAGGGTTAGGTACTAAAATCGAAAATTAATACCATTTAATAAAATATTATGTGAATTTTTTGAAAACAGACTGAAAAGATTATTTCACGTGTTCTCTCATGATTCTAAACAGAAATGAAACAAAAAAAAAACGTTTTATAAAAACCTATCCTACTAATCACCGCGCCGCAACCAACTCTAACCGGGATGGAAAAGAAAGGGGTAGGGTAAATATTAGTATAGAAAACCGTCTGCTAGCTTACATTTTATAAATTAGATTTGTTTTACCTGCTTGAAATGAAATATGCTTACACTGCAAAAATGTATTATTTTTAAAAAAATTGCAGATCTGAAGCTTCAAAACCACTAAAACAAATCTCAACTATCTCTGAATGTTCATTGTGCCCCTGTTAAAAATAAACTTTATTTGTTTGAGAAGGTATAGATATATGTTCCCAACCAATTACTTCGATTTCATGTTTCGCGTAAAAAAGTCATTAAAGTGAGCTAAATTTATCTTTTCTGGACTTTTTTTTAAAATAAATAAAGCTAAAAATGCAAGTTTTGTTTTATCCTATAGAGATATTTCCTTTCCATTTTTGCGTGAGCTGTATTTTGAAATAATAAACCACTTCTTAAATAAAGCAGAATTCCTGTAGTTCTGAAAGATGTTTCAACGCTTCGGTAGGTAGCCCACTTAAGAACATCTCACGAGAATTATTGCTTTTAATTTTTAAAAAAAATTTTTTGTACTTTTGCCCTCGAGTTCTTTTAAACTCATTTTTACACCATCTTTTTTTTCTTTCTTATGAAGTAGACTCCCTGTAATATTTCCGTAGTTTATTTCTTAGATTAATTTGTTTGCTAATTTAGTTTCGAATGGTTCGCTGAAAACAGGTAACCTGGTGATAATAAATTGCAATACTACTTAAGATTATTATTATCAAAGGGCACCAACGCAAGTTTGTCTTGAACTACAGAAATATTTTTATTTGAATTACTGGAAACGTTGGCTGTTGCTAGATTTTGTTAGGTTGACCTGGAAGTCCGGGGCTCATTCTCTACTGGAAAACGTTAATATGATCAAAAACGTGTTTTCTCAATTCCATGATAGAAAAGTGTGTACACAGGTCATAAAATTCATCTCTCGTGGTCCTGTCATTTTAGGTTAAGTAGTATCAGTCACCAATAGAGAGATACTGACACTTAACTCTTATTTTACTTAGAATCTTAGATAGTTCAATTCAATATTATAACGTGCTGGAAGGCCTATTCACTATCTTTATACCGGTCCCTTAGATTGCACCTAAATGCACTAGGGGTAAATAGGAACTAATAATTTGAAGTTTGAAAATAATTTGTAGCTTGCGTGGTATCGACACCCAAGGGACTGTACGTTAATATTTTAGGACCCGCATAGGTGGGCACTTGTACCAACGTCTGGGTTCTAATCCCGGCTTGGTTTACTGAAGGTGGCTTTTCCTAAATGCCTTCCTATTATTCGTACGCTCAAATTATGGGAGTATATTCCCTCTAAATTACACCTCTCTCTTACAAACAGTGTAGATAAATGCGGATGTCCCAAGCGGACGGGTAAGACGTGATAAAATAGTGTTTTTATATTTTGTGTCGGTGCTAGGATCAAACCGGGTCTACAATTTGCCTTCCTAACCACTCGACAATATTATTGGACTAGGCATTAATTTTATCAAAAACAGAGCTAAAATGTGATTCAGGTAAGAAATACCTTTTAGAAAATACAAATATATATTTTTTGCTGCCAACATTAATGACATTAATGGAGAGTACAGGGGGGAAATGGGGGAAAGTCCAATTTAAACTCAAATTGAATTAGTTCTTTGGTCTGATAGACAATCACTAGGCCTTTCTGATGCAATTTATACTATGCTTAATAGCAGTGCACACAAATTGCGGAAAAATTCATCCAAGCCCATTAATACCCTTAAACGAACTGTGGGGTAAAAATTAAATTCGCAATGACTCTGTTCAAAATTTAAAATGGAGGTTAGGTTAGTTTAGGTTAGGATAGGATAGGTTAGGTTAGGGGTTAGGAGTTGAATGGGATTACAGGCTGTTCCGCAATTCGTGTGCATCGGCTGGCAGGTAAAATTTATTCCACAATTCGAGTGCTCCCGCTAATAGAGGATTTGTCATATTTAAAAAAAAAATAGCATTTGCTAGAAGTCCTTTTGGGGTTTTGGATGTAGAAGTTGTCATGAAAAATATGTGTGATCTGGCTTTCATCCTTTTCCCCCCTGTCGCCTTCATTTTATTTTGTTATTAGTACTATTTCATAGGTAGTAATACTATTCATCAGAAATTACGACTGTAAATCACATGACTTTACGTATGAATATATTAGAACTGTTTTAATACATTTTTAATTTCGAAAAATTTCCTTTCTTATCGTGATCGGACTTTTGTAAAACGCCAATATAAACATTCAATTTTGCTACACCCACTTCAGTGGCCGAATGGTCGAAGGCGTCACTCACGTATTATACTGTCCTGCTGATTACGGGAAGATCGGGGTTTGAATCCTGTTAGGGTCCACTGAGGATGGTTTTTCCTAAATGGTTTCCCAATCTCCTTTCAAGACAAATTCAGTTTGATTGACTACCTCTCAAATATTTCCTTCCTCATCTCTACCCCATTAGAGTAATTATCATAAACAGTAGCCCTATGCCTTCTTTGATGCTGACTGACAGCTATGAAAAGTTATCAGACCAAATTATATATCCCTACGCCGAACCATATGATCTGCAAAAACATGTGTTTAGCAGCTGTCACTTTTGACAGTCAAAATTTAGGTATATAACAAGAAACATATATGAGTGTTTTATTTATTTTTTATTTATTATTAACCTTGATTGTTGATGCTAGGCCTAGTATTAAATATTAATGTTTTCTACAATATTAAACATTTTTTAAATTTTAGCATTTAATCCCATATTAGCTTTTATTATTAGTATCATTAAAAAAATTAGTAAAAACTATTTAAACTTATAAATAATTATTTGTTAGTAATATTATTAATAACATTATGTGAAAAATTTGAACGCGTAGTATTACACAGAAAAAAACCACTGTTATAAACCTTTTCAACACTATTACAACAAACAAGTAATATTAGTTATCAACTGGCTTGTACCTTTTAAGTGTTTTCCAACGGGGTTGCAAGAACTTCTAAATCATCATATTCGTCGTCATCCTCTTCATCGTCTTCAGCCAGGTTGATGAGGATAGGTGGGTGGTTCTCACTTGCATCCATTTTCATCTCCCGGTCCCAATCTTCCTTAGTAAGTTTCTCGCAATGGTCGACATTCTTACTCCAACTGAAACCTTAGAATGTACGGCCATGGCCAAGATTCTATACACAATACACTCATACCTCTTCTTTTTTTTTTTTGCATGAATAACATTAGATCTTTATAAAAGTCCATACTTATGCATCCTATATCTTATTATAGTGAGCAAGGTAGAATATTAATTACAGTTACATTCTTTTATAAAACTCTACCTCTCAGGGGTAACTTGAGCAAGGGCTTCCTCCCAGATTTTTCTGACGGCTTCGTCGTCAAACTTCCTGTCACGACCTGTATGTTTGTTGTAGTATGATTTGCATTGTGCCCAGACCAGTTCTATAGGGTTTCATCATATTTCCTGTCACGGCCTGTATGTTTGTTGTAGTATGAATTGCATTGTGCCCAGACCAGTTCTATACGGTTTCATCATACTTCCTGTCACGACCTGTATGTTTGTTAAAGTATGATTTGCATTGTGCCCAGACCAGTTCTATAGGGTTTCATCATACTTCCTGTCACGACCTGTATGTTTGTTGTAGTATGATTTGCATTGTGCCCAGACCAGTTCTATAGGGTTTCATCATACTTCCTGTCACGACCTGTATGTTTGTTGTAGTATGATTTGCATTGTGCCCAGACCAGTTCTATAGGGTTTCATCATACTTCCTGTCACGACCTGTATGTTTGTTATAGTATGATTTGCATTGTGCCCAAACCAGTTCTATACGGTTTCATCATACTTCCTGTCACGACCTGTATGTTTGTTGTAGTATGATTTGCATTGTGCTCAGACCAGTTCTATAGGGTTTCATCATACTTCCTGTCGCGACCTGTATGTTTGTTGTAGTATGATTTGCATTGTGCCCAGACCAGTTCTATAGGGTTTCATCATACTTCCTGTCACGACCTGTATGTTTGTTGTAGTATGATTTGCATTGTGCCCAGACCAGATCTGTTGGGTTGTACTGGCAATGATATGGAGGTAAGCGTATAACCTGGTGCCCATATTCCATGACCATTTCATCAACTTTATACCTCTTTATAGGTTTGTTTGCCAAGGCGAGGGCCATTAGTTCTCCCCTCAAAGCAAATGGAGGAAATGCTATACCGTTCTTCTGAAGCCATGCCACATATTCCTCTTTCTTCCAACTATTGGCCGATAATTTCGCCACTTAAAAGTTTTTTTTATTAATATTCTTGGTTTTGTGACTGGACATCCTTGATATGGAGATACTTACAGACTTTAGTGTATTCATCTATTTAACAAATTAGCTTATATAATAAGATACATTTTAAAAATGTGGACATAACAGTTGTGAAAGTGTTTAAAACTTTTTGGATTAAAAGCGCCTTTAATATATGTGTGTTGTGTAAGATTTTATTAGTTTTTCACTAACCTGTACAGAATGATATGGAGCATTGTCAAGAACTATAACGTAAGGTTCCTCGAGGCTAAGCAGTAGCTGATTTTTCATCAAGTTTCCAAATTTTCACCGTTTATTTCCCTGTGATAATCTCCTGTGGTCTTCTTAGATGCAAACAATAACTCAGTACCTTCCAAAAAGCCATTCTTGAACCAGCATGCCAAACAATAACTTATTTGCCATCATTCGTTGACCGCCTCTTACAAGTAAATTTTGTATTGTCTTGCCAAATTTTAGAAACGGTTCCTGTAAAAATGGATGTATTTATATCAACATGAATAAATAAATTTACCAACCAATGTGAGTGTGTGCAATATGAGAATTTGTCTAATGTATGTTTTATATGTTATACAGCCTCAATTTGAGGTTATGAACTGGAAAATACAAATAAAAATTAAACATTTAGTGCTATTGAGTAAGTACTATATAAAAATTCAAACTTTTTTGTATAAAATAATAAATCATTGTTACCTCTAGAAAAAAAATCCAGGTTTCATCAAGGTAAACAAAATCCACATATATTGAATCGGACATATGTTGGAGGTATTCTCGAAAAAAAACATATTCTCTTCGCATATATGTTTGGTTCTTCCATCAAAGCCTTTTCCCACAATCTTTCTGCCACTTGAAGCCCATTACTTTGAGAAGTTTTGACAAGGTTGATTTACCTCCACGGAAATAGATTTCTGTGGTCCTGATTACCAACAAACTAGAGTCCATTGACACATGTTTACCTGGAAAAAAGCGTGTGATAAAATAATCAATATTAATCAGTCACAAATAAATATACATCAAATAATGTTGAGATTGCTAGGTTTAAGTAATTTATGGTAGCCTACCCCTCGAATAAGGATTGGATTAGAAAGTAGCCTGCCAACAACAACTGGGGTAGTGCCAAAACTTGTACATATAAGAGATTGTTTTTAGATAAAACATCGAATAATGAATAGTTTTACATTGTCATTATACTCACAAGGATACTTAAAATCATATCTTAATGACATTATGATAATTTCAAACTTTTTTAATTTAAACAATTAAAAGAAAGAGGTAAAAATATTAACGAACATGTGTTTATACCTTTGCTCCATCATATTGTTTGTTTGATTAATTTATTCATGCTTTAAAAGTCAACTTTATTTATATGTAGGTTGTAAAGCGGTTATACTTTTTTAGAATAAATTATCAAAACCTAACCTTTCAAGAACCAACAGGGGAAACAATACAAATTTACCCAAACATATGCACTAAACTTCGTGATACATTCTGTGGATAACCCGACAAACAGAATTTCTTGTAAAATCATCAAGAGTTTCTACAGATACTCCAGTTCTCAGTTGTTTCTTTCTGATCTTGCCAGAAGTTTCAACTTGATCCATTTTCTTGTCATAATAACTGTAATAAAAACAATAAATCATTGTGTAGGCCTATATTGATAACAAGATAGACAGTATCGTTTATATAAGACTCTTTATCTTTGTAAAATCAATATATCAAAATATTTTCTCATTGTTATTAATATTATTATTCCCCCAAGTAGATGGCGAATCGAATAATAGGCCTACTAAATTGATATTTATCAGGTTTGAAAATTCCAAATAATTATTAAATTCAATCTAATCAACATCTCAAAAGAAACGTAGAAAATGTAACTATAACTCTTTTTTTTTTGCTAAAGCAGTAATAGATTAATGCTTCTAGAAATAAATCATTTGAAATTAAATCGTTTGAAGTGTGCTCGCAAGTGAAGCATGATGTGCCACCTTAAAAAGAGTCAGGCGAGCAAAAAAAAAATGTCCTCTTTTTAATTGATGTGCCATCATTTTTCAGTAGCTAAAATAAATATATGAGATAGTAGGAATATTATGTTTGGGGGAAAAAAATATTAATACGTGATAGTTTGTGTACAGTCTCTTTATACTTTCAACTATACATAAAGTATGAATTAATTTGTCTATAACCTTAACAGGTAGTAAGAAGCAGTGATAAAAATAAAATTGTTAGAATGTTTCCACCGCGCATGATTTTGTTTTTGTTTTTTACTGCTAAGCGTCTTTCTACCCGTCCGGTCTACCAGCAATGCATGAAGCTATTTACCTTCCCCAACTTATCCGGCTCGTATCTGTAAGTTTATTTGGCCCGGCCGGGGAATGACTCCATTAATCATGGATGGTTGTCACGCGTTGCTCTCTAGGAAATGCTGGAATTGATGATATTTTCTATCTCTTCACCAGAGAAATTATTGATGACTCTTGGGAACTTTTGTAATCCCTAAATTGCATCCCCCTCCCCCCCAAAACGACGTGTGTGAGTTGGTAAAATCCTGACCTGAAACTGTTATAAACTCACTTCCTTTAATTACCGAAATGATATTCCAAAGCATCAGAAACTAAAATTAATCCCCACTCACTTCCCTAACCTACCATTTTCAGAGTGGTTTTTATTCATTTGTTATCCCTACTGTCTTTTTAAGCCTTATTTTGTAATATTTATCGCATCTTCCTTTCCTCGCTATAAATAACTTAGTTCAATCTTTTCGTTCCCTTCATCGCGGCGTTTCACATTTGTTGTTTAATCTTCACAGCCCCTTTCCGTGGCTAATGTTTATGGAGTTCAACTAGTGTTCGATCGGAGGCAGGACTTACATTAATGTAATATTTGTGGTTTTATGTATTTTTCTTTGGTAGCTCGTGGGATATTACCAATACAAGTCAAGTTTGATCAGCCTGTAATATTTTGGCGGACCACAACACACAATGATGATATGTGAAAATGTTGTGCGTTGGCATTGCACTGTAATTTCACTAATGAATGATAGGATACTTATTTACTAGTACAGACGTGTTAAGCCTGTTTTCACCTGCTAACGATCCACTACACTCAATATCACCGCTGAAGGAACTGTGTATCTTAATGGAGAATATATTTATCTTTGCTCTCTCTCACGGTTAACTGCTGCCAAATCTCCCCGCTTTCAGTTATGTCGGATAGTAGTGTTTTGGGATAAGAAGGAGCTACTGGAAGCATTGACGGACCAGTGTAGTGTACGAAACTTGTATTATATCCAAGGGAAGTTTGATCACACGAAAACCAAAAAGTTACAAAGTGTTTCCCAGTAGTAACTATGCAGTTCCCTTAGAGATTATAATCCATGGTAGCTACCACTGATTATTAACCAGACACAATAACGCCTGGAGATAGAGTAGAGTCTTTAGTGCTGATGGCATCTTAAATCATTGAGACACCTCATATTTACTTCCAGTCGATAAAATAGAATAATTTTGTTTCTAAGAAAAAGCATGATGATTTCATATTTATTTTAAATTGTCAACAAAAACTTCTTTCCTTTGACGTTTCATATTCTTCTTTGTGAGGCTTAGCTTACTATGTGTATTCAAGACACTGGCGGTATGCTTTAACTTTAGTATGACATCTAGCATAGTGACATTAAATTAAGAAATCTCACAAATTAAATGTCATTAATCAAAGACATAGTTTTAAAGAAAAAGAATGTCAACAAGAAAATGAAAATAAAATCACCAATAAACTTTTTTTCACTAGTTCGTGCTATCTACGTATTTATTATAATAATTCAAGTAGAAATGAGGAAGGTAGTGTCTTGTCTTAGAAAAGGTGTACATATTTCTGCGTGGTTATTAGAATGAAAACCCAATTGAGACAATCCATCCTAAATAAAATAAACCCAGCAGAGATTCTAATTGCATCCTCCCCATCACAAGTACATTGTAACAGACTAGGTCAACGTCTAATCCCACCGATGCGGTTGAAAATCACTTCAATGAATCGAGAATCTAGAAATATCCTATTTTGACTATTTAAAGGGAATACTTTGTGTATTATGGTTAGATTTTTCTATTTGTTATGAAAGTGCTTATTAAGTACTCACCATAATTAACTTATAAATAATTATTTGGCTAGGTTTGAAAACTTTTACTTCATCTTATACCAAATCTCACTCCTTCTTTAGATTTTTTTTTTATAAAACTCACTGTCAATTTATTTGCACCCTCCTTCTGATACTTGACTTTCTTTCAGTCCTTTGGTGACCCTTTGGATGCTTTCACCTCCTTTTTCAACTCTTTTTCTCCAATTTGCAGTTACCTTGACTTCCATTTTAGGAATCCAATGATTTCTTATTTCCCTTCATGTTCCTTCTGTTCCTAGTTAACTCTTCTTCACAGATAAGCCAACACCTCTGTCAAATTTATCCCTAGAATCCATGGTCAAAATATCCCTAAATGGTGGGGGGAGGGGGGGAATCCCTAGGAACTTTCCCCCCTTGCTTATACACATGTGTTTAAAATCAATTGTTTTGCTTTGCTTTTACCTATACGCTATTATAATACGCTATTATAATACATTCAAAACCGCTTAGCTGGCGCATGGTCTAAGACGCTACTTTCATAATAAAATAAACTGCCGATGATAGGGAGATCAGAATTTGATCCTGGTCGGGTGAACGGAGGGTGGTGTTTTACTAAATGGTTTTCCACACTTCCTACACGCAAATCTGGGTACATTTCTTTTAAATTCAACCTTCCTAATCCCCAACTCAGAGTTATTAGTACATAGGTGTATGACACGAATGGGTAGTAAGAATCTGTGATAAATATATATATATATATATATATACACATTCAAACTAAATAACTAACATAACCAAAAGTGAATCGGAATAGCTAAAAGTCCGTCTTACCTGGTCCGGTTTGCTCATGAAGGTAAGGTATGGGCTCGAATACCAGAAGGGTGTACTGAAGGTGTTCTTTCCACTTTCTCTTCATGCAAACGCAGGTACATTCTATATAAACTCTACCTTTCTAATCTCTAAGCCATTAGTATAACTACGCGGATAATCCGGACTGATAGTAAGAGGCATTTAAAACCTTACTTAAACCGATATTCTACAAGTTGACTTACACGCAGACTGGCTGTGAGGTAGGACGGTGGATTTCCATGATCCATGCAGAGTCAAGTCCGCCGTTGAAATAAGCCTACCCGACAACTAAAGAAAAAAAACTCTTTGAATAGGGTGACCATTTATCCCCGATTCGTAGGGACAAACCACGAACTAAAATATAATATGTCCTGTACTGGTTTCGACCACAATTTGTCAAATAAATTAATGTAATTTAAAATTGATCGGGAGAAAATAAACAAGTTTTAATCAAATCAATTATTAAAAATGGAAAATGGAAAATCTGACAGCAATGCACATTATCATAGCCAGCGACAAGTATTTTTTTTACTCATTTAGACTCTTTTTATTAACATTCTATTCTAATTGTTCATAGACTTCACTACTTTCATTTTATTTTATAATTATGGTAGCTGGAGTAAGTATTGGTCATTTAAATGGTACATAATACCCTTTATGGTCATGCTATTTATATATTTTCTGTTCCTAGATAGTATCAATAAAGTAGGATGCATATATATTTCTTTTTATTTATAACCACATCCAATTCCATCCCATTCGGGCTATGCGCGTATGTGATAGCCACGCTAATATTTTATGGATGAGGAAGACTGAATTTAGAGAACATATGCGTATAGAGAGAGAATATGAAGTGATTTATGTGGAAAACTTTCTTAATACACCCAGCCTTGGTTTAAACCTTGGCCTCCCAATCAGCAATAAGCCAGATTAGATGAGACTGACGCCTTTGTCTGTATTCTCAGTGATGAAAGTAATTTATCAGAAACACTGCCAACTTAAATAGATCGTTTTCTTAAATCACTAATAAAATAAATGTCGTAGTTGTATTAAGTTAACTTTTTTAAATCAATCTAACCACAGTAGGAAATCTCTCTAAATTTCTCGTGAATTTGTAGCTCTCTAGATGATCACCAACAAAACAAATGGTACGGTGCACCGCGCAGATTATCTTGAGCCTTTCCCAAAAAATGAAAACATTTGCATTATTAAGACTCATAAAACACGTGAAATTAACTAAGACATTATTACAGAAACTTAATGAAAAAAAGAACATCACTTTCTAACAAAGAGCATAAATGAAGTAATATACACTGTCACAGAAACATATTGAGAAAATAGGAACATCTCCTTTAGCCATAAAGTATAACAATAAATTCAAAATTATTAAATTTAGCACCGCATCTTACCACCCGCTAGGACTATACACCTATGTACTAATTACTCTAATGATTTTAGGGATTAGGAAGGTTATTTTTAGAGGAAGTGTATCCACATTTGCGTGGAGGTAGAGTTGAATAGCATTTCGGGGAAAACGAACCCCCCCCCCCAATACACCTTAACGAAATTCGAAACTCGAGTAGCGGCTAGTAATTAGCCTAGTGCAACATAAAAATAGCGGCTACTAGCGCTCGCCGGTGAGTGAAAAAGCAGTAGCTAGAGATGTTGGATGTGTTGACTTCCGGCGCTATTTACTCGCCAGTAGCCGACCTTGAGAGTCGCGTGATTCACTCGCCGCTCGCGAGTAGCGCTCTAGTCGCAGTGGAATCGCATTGCAATAGTGAATGTTATTTATCACCACATGGTTGTATTTTTGTGTATTTTTATAGTTTGTCGAGAAGTTTGTTGTCTAGCAGTTTGTATGGTGCCTTGAAATCCAATCCACACAGATATAGCATGAATTCAAATATCGATTGACTCCCATAATTTAAGAATCCCGAAAGTTTAACCTGAATTTTATTCTTGGGAAAAATTATGAACATAAGAGTAAATATATTATAACATAATAGCAGAAAATATGAACTAATATGAACTAAATATTGACCCATTTTGTTATAATCCATTCAGTAAGCATCCATGCATTTAGTTTTGATGTTAAATTAATGGTCTGGGATTTGGTTGCTAGGTTTATACTATAATTATGTTGGCGCTGAACAGTGGCGGCTCCAGATATATTTCTCAGGGAGGGATCAAAAATAATTAAGCTAATTAACTACGTAAAAATTAATAAGCTACCATTTTCATTTACATTTATATTACATATAATTTCCTGAAAAACATCGCTTAAAAAAATATATATTTACCTATACACACCTATATATTCATACCTACCTACCTATGTCTACCTAATTATGCATTTGAACTTGCATTTTTGTACAAGAAATAAATTGTCCTTGCCAGGTAAGCTAAGTAATACTTTTCCACTTAAATAATTTTGCTATCAAAACAAAATTATTCTTATATACAAAAATATGTTTTAAGAAAAACAACAAAACTATGATTTTATCAATGAATATCTTTATAGAATCAAAAGTCCTAGTTGCATTTGTTGCAGTGATAATTATCAAAACTGTTTTAGAAAATGCAATATTATGGATTAGACCAACACTAAATGTCTTATTTCACACTCACACACATGAAAAGTTCACTTTTCGGTGTTTGTATTTGGCAAACTATTCAATAACGAGTTTATTGAAATCTGGTATTGAACGGATTGGATATTTAGAAATTGACAACATGGCTAAAGCATTCAGACGATCTTGTTTGACAAAATCTCTCAAATAAGTTTTTATTCCCTTAAGAGTCGAAAAGCACCTTTCATTTTCTACACTTGTCATTGGAATAGTCACAATTACTTTCAGAAGTGTCACAGATTCTGAAAAAACTGATTTTAAATGGTTCGTTAAAAGAATTGCAACAAGGCACATGCTCCTGACGCACTTCGTAAATATTCCCTTGAATACAAGACTTGAAGTTCTGTTTTCAATTTGTAATTTTCAATTAAATGTAAAGCTTGAATGCTGCTCAAGTGGTGTTCAGGAAATCTGTCATTGATGTTTTCAAAATTTTCTGCCATAAAAAGAAGGGCAACTGACAAAGTATTGTTGAACTCGAATCTACATTTAGCTTGGTTAGTGATGATATCACACACTACAATAGCCGATAGCTTATTGTGCAGTGGACTTCCATCTTGTCGTCTTTTCTTGTTAATTGGAGGTTCATTTTCTCCAGTAGATTCAATTTGATTCCTATAGAAACAATTCCGTATTTTCTCAATCGCAGCAACAAAATAAGATGTAAATTTCTTATCTTCAGTGGATTCTATTTTCCTCCTCTGGATCTGATTGAATAACATGTCTATGTGAGGCATCACCACGTGGAAAAAGCCCAACCAAAATAAAAACTTCTCATCTTGCAATAATCTAATGAACCCTGATGCAAGTTAAATAGTTTTAGTGTCTGTCTCTCATCCCTGTATCCTCTCAAAACTTTCTAAAAGGTTGTATTTGTGTTCGTGAATCGTATTCACGCTTCTACTTTGAAATTTACATCTTGTAGGTACATATTGCGGTAGTTTTTTAAAACTATTTCATTGAGAACGTCAATCCTTTTTGGGGAACGGCTAAGAAATGGTGCAATCCCTTGAATGTTATAAAATAATATTTTGGCTTCTTTTGAAGTGGGAGTTGCTTTCTGCATGACTAAATTTCCTTGGTGCGAATAGCAATGAACAAAATTTGCGCTTGGATAAGTTTCTTTAATCCTTTGCTGAACCCCACTCATCACAGTGGTGCCATCATATGTCTGGGCTATTAGTTTTCCTGGATTATTATCTATTCCCAAAACACTCAGCAGTTTTAATATTGCTGAACTTATAGCTTTGGCAGTTCGATCTTTGAGTGGGAAATAGCTCCAAAACCTTTCAAAAATAGACCCTTAAATTTGGTAGCGAAGTATGATAGAAATCTGTATTTTGCATGCTATGTCAGTGGCTTCATCCACTTGATCTGCAAAGTACTCAATTTTTCAATTTCTTCTTTTATATAAGAATGAGCTATTATCAGCATAGCATCCAAAATTTAATTATGTATTGTTTCTTAAGTGCCTTTGAAAACGTTTGAACTTTCCAGATGTTCTCGTACTACGTTATCCAAAGATGCAACAAATTCTAATAATCCTATAAAAACTCCTTGATTTAAACTTTCAACAGTTTCATCATGGCCTCTTAAGGTCAACTAAAAAAATAAACCACCAAATTTCATACAATCAATTATTTGGGAAAGTATCTACTTGTTTCTCTTCACTAATTCACGCTGTTTTTAAATGACTTTCTGTAACTTTCATCTAATTGCTGTCTTATGTCTATCCGCCACAGCATTGACAGATTCATTTCATTTTGCAAATGTAGTTTACTCACCGAATGCCTTTTTATTGTCTCATCCAAGTGTTTGAGATCAACTACACCTGTAGTCGCCCACGTGTCTGCAGAGCCGAAAATAGTATTACAACAACAAAAAACTATTTTTTTCACACCGTGCAATCCAAGTATCTTTCTCATACAGTTTCGGGTTAAAATTACGACTGTGGTTTCTCTTCTTGCTATGATAAGTACGTGATATGTTAGGTTGTGGTCTTGGAGGGCCAAGTTTCTTTATTGCAAGCCTTTTTTGATTGTCTAATGGCTTGCCTACTATGTCCTTAATAGTGTTCATTGTTGTTTGGAATCTAGTTAATATAAATTACGCAAAAGAAGAACTCAGAATCAATATTAATTTTAAAAAAACGCATTACAATTATTATTGGCGTAACACATTATGTGAACTTAATTAAAAACAAAAACAACTATTTTTTTTGTATCGTACACATACAATTCGATGCGCAACTTTTAGAGACGTTAATGTGGTTCCCCAGACGTCACGTCATTATCCTCTCAGTGAAAGGCAGCTCGGGTGCCGACTAGTTGTGCCCGAGAGATCGGCGACCTCCGACTAGGTTCGTGCGCGCTCGGTCTAACACAAATACACAGGGCTTCGGGTGTAGGAGCTCTGCACCCCAGATCTTAAGGCCCGTTGATACGGTGTTAGTGGACTAATGCAAGTTTACTAGTATTAGCTTACTAACATGCTAGTTGTGTTGGCACGCATTTTCCACTTGTATTAGTATCGCTTCTAAAAACATGGCTGAAAATGAAGTGGTGCTAACTGGTCTCTCTATTGGAGCCATGTTTTTTTTTTATCACTGCGTCTCATTTATCGTTCGGGTTATTTATACGCCTATACTAATTACGCTTATGTGTTAGGAGCTAGGAAGGGTGAATTTAGAATAAGAATGGACGACCAAATAAATTAAAAAATTTCAGTAAAAGCAATTTATCAAAATTAGTAGACCTATTTAAAAATGTTTCATAGAGACAATATAAAAAAGTGGGTGATTTGTATGTCTCCTATTTCTAAATTCCTTAATACATTAAATATATATTTCAGTTAATCCCAAATAATTATTAAATTATTTTGATTGATTTGTTAACTCACTTAACATAGATGGCAAATAAAATTAAACTCAAATAAGGTCAATAAATTCCAATACAACCAAACTCGGTTGGGTATTTTTTTAAATAGGCCTCACCCAGATTTTTTCAACCCTGTTTTAAGTGTTGGTATACTAATTACAAAATATCCTGTTAAATGCTAGGTAGGCCTAAAATATTCTTTAAAAATAATAATAAATTAATCTGTAGATTGGTTTGAATATAAACTATCAGGTTTGCTATAAGACAGTATTATTATGTTGTGTATCTACTCAAGTTTTTAAAGCATTACTACAAAGTGTTTGTAGTGTATGGGCTGAACATTACTAATTAAAACTTATAAAAATTGGTTAAAGTGTCAAATACAGAGATTGGAAAGCGTGCCGGTGATTTCGCGTGAAATTCGCCTGCCAATCATACCTTACTTGCCGATAAAACGAATATTATGTTGCCGGAACTAATTATGGTACTACAATGTTGTATTATATTTTGTGATTGTATATAAAAAATACACATGCCATGTTGATTGGTAGAAAATAATGGTTTGATAAAATTATTTATAATATTTGTTTACCGATATTAAATAATATCTCTCACAAGGCACATTTTCAATATTTACGTAACATTTTAGTTTGGACACTTCTTAAGAATATGTACGCCTGATATCACTTTACAATATCCTCTAGGGCAATATCCCTCGCATTCTTATCTTTATAAATCCGGTGCTTAAAATTCCACAAAAACTCATTATTTGCATAACATTCCACGAATAAGTGTCCCTCACCCAACAATTTTTTAGTTGCCGCCATTTTGAATTGTCTACTTGCGTTTGTAATTTGGAAGGTGACCAACTTTTCCACTTACAAGTGGACTTGTTTGTTAGTAGCTTGCTTGTCTGTTTACACGGTGCAAGCTGTGCGCATGAGGCCAAATTAATGTACTTGGATTAGTCAACTAATACCGTGTCAACGGGCCTTTAGTAAAAACCTTTGTCTGCCTCTGACACAAAGAGAATCACTCGCTAGTAATAAAATGTCATTATTAAACACTAGATAAGTTACTTTCATAGAATTAAAACATAAAATGAAGTTATTATATAAAAACTTTGATTAAAATTTTATAATTATTTTCTTTTTTGAATGGTGGGTTGGGGCTAGAGCCGCCCCTGTGGCCGAATCATCAATATAGAATATTATATTGAGCTCTAAAACAAATTCAAATTATTTTTTTATTATTATTAAAATTATTTTAGAATCTAGAATATCCTTAATGATTCAGGGTTCCATTCCCAATTATGAACTGTTGCCGCTACGACAAAACAGATTATTGAAGAGCCGTCCTAATTACGCTGTTTTATGTTGGTTTTTTTGCACTATTTCTTTTTTAAGCAGTTTATGAACTTGAAAATCTCTAAAAATCTATGAAAAACTAAGATACAAATTTGTTTTGTAAAATAAATTAAAATATTGACTTTCTCTTTCCAAATAATGAACTAACTATAGGTTATATAAAATCAGTGCGTGCATGTGTTTTTATACAGAGGGAGAGAAATTTATTTTAGTGACCTGCAATAATTTATTTTATCGGCCTAGTTTAGTGGTCTTAGCGCACCTCTGGGTTTAACCAGCCCCGTGATGTAGTGGTCAGTGCGCCTGGCTACGATCCTAGGGGTCCCGGGCTAGATTCTAGGCTGGTACCTTGGGTATTTCCCCATGAAAGGTGAATTATATCAACGGTCATCAGGGTTTGGTTAGTTAGTGGTAAGTTAGGTTGTTAGTGTTTCCATTGGTTCTACCTACACCCTCATACTACCACCATCACCTCATCTCATCGGGACATGGAAAGACCCTCCACGGAAAGGCTGTAAGATTTATACATTCGGGCGTCCCTGGGCACGGTAATTAGATCTGGCTATTCGCTCCACGACTGGGCTACTAACGATGTAGCCCAGACGCACAATATTATTACTATTATTATTATTATTATTATTATTATTATTATTATTATTATTATTATAGCTCTGGATGTATCATATTAGTCATAGATTCTATGGCGAAGGCGTAGGAAAATAACTGATTTAAAGGCGGTTCACTATAAAGTGGACGTAATATATAAATATTGTTTTATATAGCTTTATGTGTGTAAGGAGAGCAGGATGAGGGGGGGGTTGTATGAATGTGAAGGGTTGGGTGAGTTGATAACTAATATTTTTAGTTTACCAAATTAAACGTCAACATTAAACGATAATAAGGTTTAATATAGTTTGGCATTCATCATATAATGTTTACACACCCTAGTGTTATTTTCAACTAAAGCTTTGTGTGTTTAAGTGTTGAATAACACGAGAGTACTAAGTCTTATACCTTAAATTTGAATACGTATATTTGTAACCTCCATTTTGAGGAGTCCATCTATTCCAAGTGGGTCCAACCATTTTCAGGGTAGGGAGGAAAGTGAGTTTCTAATAATAATTGTGTTTTGATGTATTTAATGTGTTTAGAATGTACACATTAAATACTACACTAATAACAAACCTGAAAACATCAATTGCCCCTTGAAACTAGAGGTTTTGCTGCGTTTGTGTGTCATGTATTGCGTTCCTTGGAGGGTACACGTAATTCATACCATATTATAGAGGAGATATTTTATATCAGAAAAGAGCATAAAAAAAATATGTACCCAACATATTAGAAGTTCTGATAATATTGTTTGCAAAACGTTTTTAATAAAATAGGCCTAAAATTATATTATTATTTTTATTATGTGTTCTGTCTCACGACAGATCAATTTCTTTTGTCAGTGAACTTAGACCCCCAATTCGCCCTGTCCTCTGCCTCCTCCTTCAGCTCCCAGAATTTTCCTCTTTCCTTCCAGTCATCTATTATTTTAATTCTCCTTCTTAAGCTCCTCTTTTCCTTAACCTTTATTTCAATGACGTATAGAAGACAGTTCGTCTTAAGGATGTTTTAATTTTTTTATTTAATATCTTTATTTATTCTGGCGAAGTTAAGGTGTTGCACCTTGTCTTGTACTTAACCAGGCTACAAAAATTATAATTAAGGAATATTTTAAATTTAAAAGAGATAGCTAAATAAAATATATCTTAAAAACTAAACAATTAGTAAATACGTTTTAAACCAACCACTTCACAAACATTAGTACATGATAAATTATTACATGTTTTATCTTATTTATACAACATTATTATTAAATAAGTTAATAAATCATTCAAACTACCAAATTTATATATATATATATATATATATATATAAATTGTCTAAAATTATTTGTTTGTAATGAAACACACACACATATATATATATATGTGTGTGTGTGTGTTTCATTACAAACAAATAATTTTAGACAATTATTTGTTTGTAATGAAACACACACATATATATATATATATGTGTGTGTGTGTGTGTGTGTTTCATTACAAACAAATAATTTTAGACAAATACAAACACACACATTTATCCAATTTAGCTTCTCAGCTACTTAAGACCAAAAGCTCGAAGTTAATTTCTTATTTTAATAAGTGAATATAGTTGTTTTTTGAAAGCAGTTAGCATAGTAAGCTTCTTGGTGTTGGTAGGTAGATCATTCCATGGCCGAGATGTCGTTACAGTGAAGGACTGAAAGTAGGACCGGGATTTGTGTGAAGGTATACAGAGAACGGAAGAATTGCTAGCACGTGTATTAAGCTAATGTTGGTTTTTCATGAACTGAAAATGGGATGAGAGATACTGCGGGGACGATGAGCTAATAATTTTTAAAGCTAAAGTAAGAGAGTGAAATGAACTTCGCTCTTTTAGTCGTAGACATTCAAGTTTTTTTAAGTATGGTGTTACGTGGTTGAAGTATAACAATATGTCTGGAATAAAAGAGAGATTTATATTAGACAAAAGTCTATGTGACCCGATTATCATTGACTGTGATTTAATGGGATTAATCTCTTTACCATTATTAATTGAACATTCACAAATTGATTTCAAATCCACATTTATTCTATCAACAGTTGAAAATAAGTAAATACTACTATCAGACAAGTATACTTGTAGACCATCTGCGTATAGTGTAACATTGAGTTACATTTGAACTCGCCCCCATGCTAAACTTCATATTTGACTCGCCGAAGAATCATACCACCCGCTCCAAATAATATTCAATAATATTTTAAACCCTACAATAGTACTCTTCACTATTGTAGTTCCTGTAAATTGAGACAACGTTATAGACAATTCAAATCAATAAAATCAATTCAATAGAACTATGGAATACATTGGAATCTGTACTCACCAAATCTATCGTGTGTAGACAGCGACGAGCTACACCGGGTAGTAACAGAGACTCCTTCACCGAAGTCAACCCCGACTAAATCAAATAGATACTGAAGACACGCCAAGCAATACTATCCACGATCAACAGAATTCTACCAACCTGCACCCTGGTGGATAGTTCCACAACTACAGAAATGACGTCCGATTGAAGAATCGCTGCTCAAAATGAATAATGGGACAACAATATCAACAATCCACGTCATGTTCCATTCCTTCTAGAAGGAAGGCCACCGACAGAATTGTTCCTTCCCCCCACCTTGTTACCGTGCTGTGAAAAACCCCTATTTAAAGTCCTGTAAGCGCATCATTAATTTGACTACTCAACCAACACTGGACGGAGGAACATAGTCCTAGGACCAGGATTATGCCAGGATCATCACGTGATAAACTACAAACTTTAACAATGGCAACGTATACTATGAACTTAATTATTCAAAACTTTAACTTTTTTTAAGCCGTATTTATTTTCTTCGCCAAATAGTAAAATATATAATGTCTGTCGCCACTTGGGCGCTCGAGACAGCTGTTTAGTTTTGATCTTTAATTTATAATAACTTTGATATATTTTTGTGATGAAGAAGTTTATCATTATTTCATTCTGAAATAATGTTGTAAATAAAATGTTTTGATTTCTTTTGTGATAATGAACACTTATAAAATTTAACTTCGAGACGTAAATTGTTTAACTGATAAAATTAATTAGTGATTAATTTTATATTTGATCGTAGTTTAAATGTTTTCACTAGACTTTATTTATTGTAATTTATTAACTTTAATTTCACGAATAGATGGAAGTTTCTAAACTGTAAGTTTAGGTCAGGTAGTCCCGCGGGAGTTTGACTAAAGTCTGTTAGCCAAACTCTCGCGTATTTTAAATATGTCTAATAAATATTCTTTATATATTTATTATTTAATTTGTTTCAAGTCTGCCTTAAGTGATGCAGTGCAGACATGTTTGCAACAGTATAATAAGGCCCATAAGGCTCTTATATAAATCTTACATATTAATTAACTGGTTTATTCTTTGTTTACTTGTATACTTTTGAACACTGTGGGTCGTTTGTCTCATAAAGACTAGCCCATCTGATTGTTTGATTTGTCTAACAGTAGAGAAGTTCTGGCTAAGGAACTACACTAATGACTGTTTATTTCTAACATGATTTTCCACTGAACTCAGTACGATTATTGAGACCATGTAATTAATTGAATTCTTCTTTGCTAATTGTTTATTGCTTTGAATAAACCATTTATGGTATTACTATTTAAATCTTGCATTTCATGTCCTTTGTATATTCTATGTATATTGCACCCTCCCCCTTCCTTTAAGTTATCGATGGTCGTAAGAAGAAAGGTTGGAGAGAAGGGTGTAACAATAGGTGATACTTACAATAAGACAGAGAAGAAGCAAGGATGTACTAGATCAATATATAATATGTAAATAAAAACTGGAACATATTTGATAGTGGCTTGGATCTAGCTCATTTCCCAAAAATCACAAATTTTCTGTGGTGTAAATGTACCATTGAAACATGAAAAGTAAACCGATATCCACCTGATCATAAGATAAATAGTGTTTGGAATTTAATCCTATGTGAGCATAGTGGGAAATAAATAGGACTAAATAGGACATGGGAGGTAAGCCTGATTGTATTTATTTTCTATTACTGTGAATAAGAAGCACAACAAAATGAGCGTACACCACAAATACTATGTATGAATTTATATGATTACAGTGTGCGAGGTTAGTTATGGTTCGGTTGATCGTAAAATGGACACGTATTAGGCTTAGGTCTACAAAACTTGTCCAAATCATAAGTCACTATTAGGTTAGTGATTCATCAGAAAATGGACAAGACATAATTAAGCCTACAAAAGAATTTAATCTCTGTCAAAAGCCCATGATATTTTAATTTCAAAATTAATAATCCCTACAACAGCTGTAAAACACATGTATTTGTTTACAGGGATGGTACACACATATATCAATATGTTGACAGTTTAAAACACAAAAAATACACTAAAATAACTTATTAAGAATAGTAAAATTAGCTTTGATCTGGCTAACACCATTTTGAGTTCAGTGTAAGTATTTGACCAAGAAAGCCTCCTTTTAAATAGCTAATATTCAAAATTATCCTTATGTGGCTGTAAGACTCCCCTTCCTTCCTCCTCTTGAGGAAAAGGGGCAGGGGGGTCAAACCTTTCTACCCACTGATTTATTCAAGACTACATTACTGGATCAACTTGAATAAATGTTGACAAACATGTCCATAATGGTTAATCTTCAAACTTTGGCTCTAAAAAATGTTATATAAGCTATAGACCAGCGTTTATCAAACTGTGTTCCACGAAGCCCTTGGGCTTCACCCTAGTTAAGGCTTTGTGAGGCAGTTTTAGAATATACTTTATTTGTTTTTCCCACTATTAAATAGCATCAGTAATTAGGATTGCCAATTTTTTCAAATATGAATAAAGAACATTTGCCAAAAGTGCAGCCAAAACACGGGATTTTTTTAATATGTTTCATATTTTTATACTTGTAAAATTTAACTGTCGTTATTTAATATTCATAAATATTAGTGTCAAAAAGGGTATGAGGGCTCCAACAAGTATTTTCTCTGTTGTAAGAGCTGCTTTGGTCTAAAAAGTTTGGGAGCCCCTGCCTGCTCTTGAGAAATAAAAAAACTGAAACTGTCCTGATGTCTACCTACGTGTGTAAAAAATTTTGGAAATATCTGTAACTTAATTTAAAATGGATGGGGGGAGGAGACACTAGACACCCAAAAGCATGTTCTGAGGTCCTATATATGGTGTGGATGCAAATATCCACCATTAAGTCATCATGGTGGATGAAATTAGCCTAATGTCTTGGGTAGAAGATTCAATTCCAGCTATGAATTTAAGAAATAAGTAATTATTATTTAATCTTCTATCGAAAAAAATGTACAGTGCTTTGAATACAGTAGCCACAAGTTTGTGCTAAAAAAAACGTGTGTTTATTTAAACAGCTAAATAAAATAAAACCTAAGCGCTTCAACAATAACAAAATGGCGTAATTAAACAAGTAATAAATGCGAATATTGAATGAGGTTTGAGAATAAGAATAGGTAAATCACAAATGTGAGTTGGATACGCACGATACATTCATCATTATAAGTTTTTTTATGCTTTATATTAATTTACCAAAATATGTAAATAAATAATAATATTTAGCACCGCGTCTTACTACCCGTTCGGGTTATACGCTTAAGTACTAATTACACTAATGGATTAGGAAAACCTCGATCTCCCCGTCCCTCGATGGTCTGGCTCAACATGACTAGCGCGTTAGCCAACTACGCTACCGAGGCGGGTCAAAATATGTAAATGAATTGATAACTATATAAAGAAAACATGTCAAAAAACAAACCATTTTCAGATGAAACCAAAATTATTTTGCAATACAGGAATTCTTCTCTATCTGTGACAAATGCTATTTTTTTATAGTGACATCACATAATGGTATTTTACAGCACATGTTTCCTTTATGCAGTAAAGGATGAGTTTGTCTGTAGGGGCTATGAATTTGTAAATAAATCACTGTATGTATTTTTGGACATGTTTCCTTTCTGTAGTTAGCAATTCAAATGTTTTGCAAGTTAAAGAGTATTTATTTTATATTAAAAAACAAAAGAATTTATGATTATTAATAGCATAATAGTTCGTTTCAACTCTTAATAACATTTAGTTTAATATGTCATTTAATATCGCCTAAGTATTAGTCTGTAAGCAATTTCTCGATTTTAAACTACCACCAAAACTTATTTTACTTAATTAGAAGTTCAACATCTTAGCTCAGTCACTAGCGTATATGTCTACTGAGCTTAGTGTCCAGGGTTCGATTACTACATGGCTGAAAAATGTATCATTAATAAAATGTGGGTTTCCCCTTTCACAGTTTTATGTCTCTTCTAGATTTAAATTAGTTTTATAAGTCGTGTTCTGATCTAATCAATCAATTCAGAAAGTGGATTTTAAATACCTCAAATAGATGTAAAAAAAATTACAAATGATTTAAAGCTGTCCAATATTTATGAACTTTCCCTTTTACTAAATTTAAGGTTATTATATTTACATAACAACCAGGTACATAATAAGTTTATTTTTATAAACAGTCTTTAATTTATATTTAAAACTCCATCCACCCCATAAGAATAACATGGTAGACTATGACGTCACACTCCCTCACATTATTATCCAGATTGCTCTAAAGTCAGGTTGTTCTTGACACATAACATACATCTGAAGATTTCAGACCGTGCTGTAGTTCAGATCTCCGCCGCGGCGGCGTGGTGGGTGGAAGAACAGCTAGCGCTAATGAGCTGCACTGTTTCACTTCCCGCTGGTAGTGGCAGTGACAGTCATTATCGAGAGTGGTACCCCTTTCAAACCCCCTCCCCCTCCAACCCCATAATACTCTCTTCAAGTGCTAGGTATTGTATTTCACTTCTAATGTTCGGGATGGAAATCTTACAGTTCCTGTCTGAACATCTTTATGATTCCATGAGATCTTTTAAAGACAAATATCTTGCTAAAATCTACGGCTTAAAGGCGCGTCTATATAAAATAAGACGCGTCACAAATAAAAACAAAAACAAAAAGCTAATATGACATTTTTTTATAGTCAGGATAACTAAGGCAATTGAAATTGAGGAAGAACTAATGAATTAGCAATGGAGTATGGAGCTATATGACAAAATATGAAAGCCAAAAACCCTCTTAAGGTAGGATTCCCTCAGTGCGTCTTGCGTCTGCGACCGCAGACGTGAGGTGGTGAGACGCAGACGCGGGCTACAGTGTTTCTCTAGGGGCATCTCTTGGTCGCCAGTTGTGGATGATTTTATGTGCAGTACAGATCGTTCCTCAGTTATGAGAGTTTTTCAATTGTGTTTAATTTAATGTTCCGTGTTATTTTGTTATTTTGGAATAGTGTGGATAAAAAATACTGGTTTCATCGACCAACCATTCCTGAGATCTCTTTCTATGTGTTGTCCTTCACATGCTGGCCCCGGTACACTGGCGAAGATATGTCAAAAATTTATGGGTGCTTTTCAACCTCTACAATAAAATTTTCATCCTCTCCTACGGAGAAATCTTGGACCATTCTCAAAATCTGCCCAATCAAACATAAAACTGTGACACGGACTGAATAATATTTAAATGTCCCTAAATTGTAAGCACCACCTTAATTTTTATCACTGTAAGCTTAGACCGACTGGGACCTAAGATGTCATCAAATAGCGGGGTTCCTTCTAACAACTTTCTTTTTTAATTATTTGTTGTAAACAACTTCTATTTACTTCCTTTGTCGGCAAGAAATTATGACAAAACTAAATACAATTCTACTAAAACACATGCTTGCTCAGTGGGCGTAGACACAATGTAGAGACGCTGGACGCGCACTTTGGTCGCCAGTCGCAGTCGCCTCGAAGGAACTGGCCACATAGCAAACTATGGAAGCTAGTCCGGTCGCTGGTCGCAGACGCTGGACGCGAGACGCAAGACTCGAGACGCGTCGAGGGAATCGTACCTTTAATTGAGGGAAAATTAAGCCTCCACCACGAGAAACCAAATCATTTCGTTACCTAAAGGCGCGTGTAAAAGGGGTATGGAGGGGTAAAATACTGTTTAGATCCCTTGGCAATATAATATAACTCCCTGAAATATTATTTAAAACAAAATTTCCCTTGTGTAAAATTTCTAGTGAGCTTTTCCCCTAGTGGATATATTATCCCTCACTCCTCCTGGATGAAATGTTTCGATACCACCTCTTCCCATCCTATTTTCACGTTACCTTTCTCTCTCACCACCCACACCCGTTTCTCAACCCTCTCACTACCTTCTGGTTCCTCTTTTCCTACCTCTTCCTCTTTTATCCCCCTATCCTCACTTTTTTAACTTCCTTTTACCATCTTTTTTTTTATTTACTCTTCTCCTATCTTTCTTATTCCCCTCTCCTTCCCTTCCTCAATTATTTTCACTTCTTCTTAACATCTCCTTATCCTTATTATTCCCTTCTCGTTCCTCTTAGCAACTCCTTTTTCTTCCTTTTCCCCTTCAAATCTCTCTCTTTCTCTCTCACACACTCACGGTACATATTCCTCAGAACAATCGCATTCTCAACCGTGATGTCTGTTAGCATTGTCAACAATAGGAGGGGGGAGGGGGGGTTGAGCTTGTTAAATGATTAGTTGGGATTACTCGGACAACGTGGCAGCCACAGTGTGTGTGTTTGGGAGGCTGGTATGACGTCACAACCCCCTCATCATGCTTTGGTTCAATGGTAGGGGATCAGGGAAACAAGAATATTTTCTAAAACTAATACGAAAATAAATACTATTATAATTGTATTTAAAGTTCAAACCAATCGTTACTTAAGAATCGATTATAAGTTCTCAGATATGTTAAGATATCATAAGGGAGGGTTTATTTAGCACCAGTGAGCTCAACTGGTTTCCTTTGTTCTGACCTGAAGCGAAAAATAGTGATTTGGTGCTCGCGAGTCTTACGTCTTGTTCGGGAAATCCTCATATCACACGAATGGGATAGGGATGAGGAAGTTAGAATTTATATGAAAAATACCAGTAATTGCCTGGTAGGTAAACTATCGAGAGGGGTAAAAAGCCAACCCAGATCAACAATCTGGAGTTCGAGCCCAGAATTCCCCATCACTGGTAAGATATTTTTTGTGTTCATTACAACATTGAATCCTCATAATAGAGTGAATCTTGATACAAGGACTGCAAATATTCACACTCTATTTGGTGTTCATTGCAACAATGCCTCCACGTAAGAGAGCTAATCTTGATAAATGGTTGAAAAAATATAAATAGAGTATTTTGGATATTTACTACAAGTAGTAGTTAAGGTGGGGGTATATGGAGCGTGAGAATAGACCAGTGTTTTTGCAGTTTTTATAGAAAAAATTTTTGGCCAAAATAAATCAAATATTGCTTCAGTACGAACATAAGTTTTAAATTTATTCATATGGTGCTATCAACAACATCTATCATGAGCATAGCGGCATTAAATGACAAACTTTTTAAATGAAGAGAAAAAGTTGTCATTAAATAGGAGGACACACTTGACAGATATTCAAGAAAGGTTGGTATCAAATTAAACTCTATATTTATACTGAAGACATATTTGATTTATTTTGACCAAAAAATTTTTCTAAATAAAAATATCAAAAACCACTTACCTTTTCTCGTGCTCCCGACATCTCCACCTTAAAATGTGGCGTCGTCAACCTTTTCCTAGACTCACACATGTCTGAAATTAATGTTTTTGCTCACTGAAAATAAATAAATGGTACGGCGCACCGCACAGACTTTCTCTCTCTTTCTATAAACTCGTAAGATTTCTGAACGGAATAATGTACATTGTATCATCACCACTACACATAAGAACACGCATAAAATAATATACAATGATATAGAATCAATGAGAAAAGAGGCGCATCTTTGTCCACCTAAGAGCATTTCAAACAGTTTAATGTCTTCCACAAGGGTCAACACTTCGTATTAAAATTTCGATTTCTGGTTAAAGTTTTAACATTTTATAAGGTGTTGCAGATCTTCAAGTCATCGCATTGATATTTAATTATTCATTTATACATTTTGACCAATAAAAAATGTAAATATTGACTATTGAGTCTAAAATGGAGATAGATCATTGCTATGCAAACATTTCTCCTAAGAGCTTTAAGGAAAAATAACATACTTTTTTAGATACTTATATTTAATTACTCTATGGCATTGGAGAATTATTGCGTTAAGACTTAAGTAGTATATGTTTACAACTAAAGCTCACAAAATTGTATTAATATATTTGCAAATATCTCAGAAACTGTTGCTTTTATAAAAATATATGTCAAATAAAAGTTTTTTATTTCTAATAGTCCTACAATTTTGCAATGATAAGTTGTTTAGTTTCTCAAATAGTTGTGGAGATACGGAAATTAACGCTTCTGTAAAGTACCCTAAAAATCATTTTCATAGGAAAATGAAAATAGCCAGTTTATTTATAATCTTAATCAACGCCTAGATACGAATTTTAATCAAAATCGTTTGAGCAGATTTTGAGAAAACCAAATTTTTCTCTTTTCGCCCTTCAGTAAACTACCCTTAATTTTAAGTTTTTATAGACACACAGACAGACGGCATTGCAAAGACTATTTTTTAGGGTTCGGGGGGTCATGAGACGTCGACATCCATCAACATTTCAGGTTAGTTTTTTTTTACGGTCGCAATACTTAAACTTTAATGTCCAAAAAGTTAAAAAAATTCATATAATTGCGTATAGATTGAAAGTTATTGATTTTATAAAAATATGTTTCGGATAAAATATCTGTATTATAAATATATATACATATTTGTAATGCTAAGTAATTTCATATCTCAAATAGTTTCGGAGCTATTATAAAAAATGTTAATTTACGCATCAGACCGGAGCCCTTAAAGCCATTTTGCCGAAATATTGAGAGTAGCCATTTTGTTTGGAATATTTATTAATGTTCATAAATGAAATTTAATCAAAATCGTTAGAGCCGATTTTGAGAAAATCGACTTTTTCTCTTTTTGCCCTTCAGTAAACTACCCTTAATTTTAAGTTTTAATAGACACACAGACAGACGGCATTGCAAAGACTATTTTTTAGGGTTCGGGGGGTCATGAGACGTCGACATCCATCAACATTTCAGGTTAGTTTTTTTTACGATCGCAATACTTAAGCTTTAATGTCCAAAAAGTTAAAAATATATATATAATTGCGTATAGATTGAAAATTATTGATTTTATAAAAATATGTTTCGAATAAAATATTTGTATTATAAATATATATACATATTTGTAATGCTAAGTAATTTCATATCTCAAATAGTTTCGGAGCTATTATAAAAAATGTTAATTTACGCATCAGACCGGAGCCCTTAAAGCCATTTTGCCGAAATATTGAGAGTAGCCATTTTGTTTGGAATATTTATTAATGTTCATAAATGAAATTTAATCAAAATCGTTAGAGCCGATTTTGAGAAAATCGACTTTTTCTCTTTTTGCCCTTCAGTAAACTACCCTTAATTTTAAGTTTTAATAGACACACAGACAGACGGCATTGCAAAGACTATTTTTTAGGGTTCGGGGGGTCATGAGACGTCGAAATCCATCAACATTTCAGGTTAGTTTTTTTTACGATCGCAATACTTAAGCTTTAATGTCCAAAAAGCTAAAAATATATATATAATTGCGTATAGATTGAAAATTATTGATTTTATAAAAATATGTTTCGAATAAAATATTTGTATTATAAATATATATACATATTTGTAATGCTAAGTAATTTCATATCTCAAATAGTTTCGGAGCTATTATAAAAAATGTTAATTTACGCATCAGACCGGAGCCCTTAAAGCCATTTTGCCGAAATATTGAGAGTAGCCATTTTGTTTGGAATATTTATTAATGTTCATAAATGAAATTTAATCAAAATCGTTAGAGCCGATTTTGAGAAAATCGACTTTTTCTCTTTTTTCCCTTCAGTAAACTACCCTTAATTTTAGGGGTAGATATCCAATTCCAAAAACCCCTCGGGGCAACCCTATGAAAACCCTAGATATCAAGTTTCAGCTCAATCGGTAAAATAGTTTAGGCTCTAGTTGGAGGTACAGACAGACAGACAGACAGACAGACAGACAGACAGACAGAAATTCAAAAACCACTTTTTCGGATTCAGGAAGTCATGAAACGTCAAAATTCATCAAAATCTCGAGTTCGATTTTTTTGACGATCACCATACTTTCTCTACCTGTAAGATAGAGAGAAAGTAAAAACTAACATCGTCTACTTTAATGTTAACAGAGCCGCGGGAAAATGCTAGTTGTTAATAAATTCGTGACCTAGTTTTAGGAATGAGGAGGTTATTTTTAGAGGAAGTGAACCCGGATTAACGTGGAAATAGGGTGTAAAATTCACGTCGATAAATAATATAGAGAAACCTTACTTCTATTAAAAATATTAGTGATAGTATAACCTCAACCTCCATGTAATCGGCACGCCACAGTTTGAGTTTGATGCCTTGGACCACGTGAGCACGGGCCAGTAGCCAGTGAGAAAACTTAATCGCCAATCCCCCTCTCCACCCATAAAGTTACTGAGATGTAGAAGGAGGGTGGTGGAAGTACGAACTACGTTAAAACCATCGTTCACTTTGAGGAACAGTTCAAAGTGATTCACTTCACTGAAATGGGCAGTTAATTTATTAATATAGAGTTCAGTCTTTCGTGACCTACATCTTGTAGTTTAATCATTCACCATTTCATGAGCCACCCCCACACCAATAATCTTGTCATAGATATTGGGACAATGGTGCTTAATTTTTTTCATTTTGTTTTAGGTATTTAACTTTCACTTTCTGAGCCGACTGATTATTTCAGCACATGACTTATAAACTAATGTATATCTAGAACAGACAGAACATCCAGTCCCCGACCGTTAGTGCATCACTGTGGAAGGGGAACCCACAGTTCCCCAATGTTGTTGTTTTTTACCATGTCAGGAATTTATCCCGGGACCCTTAGCTCAGTAGACAGACGCGTTACCGACTGATCTAAGGTGTCGGACTTATGGTGCTTGTTGTTTGGAGCTTTGGGAAAAGGGAGGGTAGCTTTGTTTAGCAAGGGAAATGTCAAATAATTAACTTCGTTTCAACTTTTACCAATGGCGGTGGAATTAGCTACAGGGGAGGCATTGCCCTCTAGACAGAATTACACTCTCCTTTCCCTCTAGAATAAATTTGTCCCCACACCCTATATATAGTTCAAATTTGAAGCTGAAAGATGGCCTTAAATCAAACTCTAAATTACTTTAAAATGCATTCAATTTTCATATATTTTCTGGAGAAAAACACTTAAAATAGATTCTAAAGGCATCTAATTTTTAAGAGAAATTCAGGCTAGGAGCAAAATAAATGGCTTTTAGAAGCAGCCTGATTCCAAATATATATATATATATATATAAATACATATATATATGATCCATATATATACATGGGGGAAGATTTCTTTCAAATAGCTTTCAAGAAATCAAAATTTTAAAAATATCTGGGTGAGTATACTACTTAAATTAGCTTTTAGAGGCATCGAAACTTCAGAAATTTCCGAAGGGGAACTGCTCCAAATAGATTTTAGGACCATTATAAATTTGTTTTAAACTCTGAGAGAGGTCTAATCTAAATATGTTTTAAAAGAGTCTAATTTTCGAACATTTGTGGACGAACCACTCCAAATTAGTGGCAATGAAACCAGAGAGTGTGGTTTTGAGGAATAAATTAGCCTTCCTGTACATGTGTCTCACACCTTCTGATAATCTGTAATATGAAGCTGAAAGACTTGCATCAAACTGCAAATAACTTCTAAGGGCTCTCGATTTTCAAAAATGTTCCAGTAAAATATAAACTGTAACATATACCACTCTGAATATAGTTTATAAAAGCATCCAATTCTAAAAATTTGCTGGGAGAGGGCCACTCTAAATAGATTATAGATTCATATAGTTGTTTTTTTTTAACCAGTGGGCAGCTCCAAATAGGTTCTAAAAGCATCTCGTTTTCAAAAATTTCCAGGTGAGTATTATTTCAAATATAATCTTAAGACAAAAAAATACAATGCCAAAGACCATTCCAAAAGGTTCGAGAAGCATCTATTTGTCGGAAAAAATTAAGGTGGGGAACACTCTAAATAGCTTCAATTGGCATACAAATTTATAATATTTCTAGGAAAGGGCCACTTTAAATTGCTTCCAAACTAGGATGAATCTTTTTTATTTTAATTCAAAGTGAGGAATATTCAAAATAGCATTTAGAGACATTCAATTTTCAAAAATTTGCAGAAAAAGGTCCACTCCAAATATCTTTTAGGGGCTTTAATTTTCCAACATTTTTCAGGGAGGTGTAGGGGATGGGGTTATAAGGCAAGTCCTTAAAAAACTTTTTTTTTTGCTACCCCCTCCCCTCTCTTCTACACAAATAAGGTTCCACCGCCACGGACCCTCAAAACCCCGACAGCTCGTGACAGATTCTCGGCTTTGTTACTTCGTGTTTGTGACTGAGATCCACCAAATAATCACGATTATTTATTGTCACATTGACTTGAAATTCACTTTGAACTAAATAAATTAGATAATTTAAACTAGTTCGAATAGTTCAATAATTGTAAGAACCGTTCAATTTGATCTATTCGTTTGCCAACTACATATTCCCCCTAGTCTTAGTCATGTCTGTACTTAGTCCCTTTTAGCGCTCATGATATATTCATTCCTGACCTGACCTCACATCACAAGGGAGTATTGTGCTCAGACATCCTGGTCAGACAGGGCCCAGTTTGACCCTCGGTCAGTATCGGTTTGCATACACAAACATACAAAACGAATGTGGATTGAGTTTGACAATCGTTTCATTGATTACCAATGGAGCAAATATTGTGAATTTGTAACTAAGTTATCCATGCGGGGAAAGGAGGAGGCGGGGTTGAGTGAGAGAGCAATATATCAAATTATCGCGTTGTTTATGTCCACAGGGATAGATACAGCTAACAAAACAATTCAATTTAACAAAGGGTGAGACTTTCGAACCCTCGAATCCGGTAAATGGACGTGAGTCAATTGCATTTACTCCCCAAGTTATTGTAGGTACAGTATGCGCACTGTGCTCAGAAACTATACAAGATATCATTAAAAGAAAATTACCACTTCTTAATTTCTCTACTGTGACAAAGTATACCAAAATTAATCCATGCATGACAAATGTTTGTCAGTAAAATATTGTTTATAGACAAACCATTAGTCATGCATGGATAATTCTAGTAAACTCTTACAACCATATTGATCTTACGAATTTATTATTATTTTGTCATGTATGATAAATAATTTCTGAGAAATTGTACCTACAATAACGTGGGGAGTAGAAACGAATGCCCAGATACCCTAAGGGTGTTACATGTGCGGATAAAAATGTATCTTCTGTTTTTATAGTGAGAAAAAACTACTGCTCTTCTCTTAGCTTCATTTTCTTATTTCTTTTCCTCTCTTCCTTTTAGAGGTTAGGTCATGGTGGCTACTTAGCAACAACAACAAAAACATTGTTGATATATAGAACCTACTAAAACAATCCCAAACTATCTTATAAAACTTTCTGCTCTGACCCTATCAAAACAGGACTTTGTTTTGAGAGAAAGTCAAGATATATGTCTCTAACCTTTTTACTTTAATCTACGAAGTGTGAATTTTCACTGTAAACGTTACTAAAAGAGCTAGTTTTAATATTTTCAAACATTTAAATAAAACCATTCTAAACTCAAATTATAATTTTTTTAATAAGCTTATGTCAGGAACATGTTAATCGATACCTTACACTTACATTATGGCGTGAACAATATTTTAAAATGTCAAACCATTTCCTAAATAAAATGTTATTTCTAAACGTCTGCACTGCGTTTCAACATTCTCCCATGTAGTCCTCTTATTCGTAAAAGCATACTTTGACTATAGTATTGAAGTATTTTAACATATCATTTATACTTTATATATATATATATACACATTAATATAGTTATGGTTTATGGTCTTACCAATTAAATTAGGCCGTTAGTAGCAAATGTGCTAAACCTATCGATAATTATTTTTAAAAAAAGGTCAAATATCATGTAAAATTAAAAAGTGTTCCTACACTTAATGGATCAGCATACAATAATATTGCCCAGGCGCCTGTAAGCTAGACTTTTCCGGCTCGAGCGTGCAAGATTGGAAAATAGAACCAGTTCTATCTTTCAAGCGCGCGCGCTCGGTCGCTCGCTCCAATCTGGCCACCTCTCATTACAACCAAAGTGTTCTATTTTATATTTTCGTCGCTCGGTCATCCAGTCTGGCCGTTCCCTTAGAGCTGCATACTAGTGGTTTGAAGTCCAGAGGTTGGCAACTAGTTGGCCGTGATCAACCGGTCGATCTCGTGACACTTTTCTCTCCTCATGTAGGAAAATTACATCGTCCTTAAAAGTATATTTTTTAGTATTTTAAACTCGCAAATATAGCAAGTACTTTCAAACCATACTTTATTGTGACCAAAATTACATTCATAAGACATAATAGGTAACGCTATGTAAGAAATATAAATATTTTGAAATTAAATTTATATTTTATTTATACTAAAGATTGTCTATAAGGTGGGGGGGGGGAGGGGGCGTAAGATTTTTGAGTTAAGATTGAATTTAAGAAATATAATATGCATAGACAAAAAAAAAAGGAAAATTAGAGCTGAGAAACTATGGATGATCGTGGGACCTTTGAAAAGTCTAAAAGTAGATTTGGGCTCAAGATATGCAGCCAACCCCTGACTTTAAAACATTATATCAGAGGTAAAATTTAACAATAAAAGCCAATATAATTATTGATAACTTATTACATTATATTATAACAAAAAAATATATATTTAGTTATCATTACCTGCTTTGGTGGCCACATGATTTAAGGCGTCATGCTCGTGTTAAACTAGACTGCAGGGAGACTTGGATTCTAATCCCAGTCGGGTGTACTTAGGGTGGTTTTAAAAAAAATTCATATCTCCCTCCATGAAAAATTTGGGTACACTTCCTCTAAATTTAGCCTTCCTTATCCCTAGCTCATTAGCGTAGTTAGTACATAATTAAGCGTATAGCCTGAAAAAGACGCGGTGCTAAAAAAATATACTATTTGTATTTTATACAACAGCATAGAAATTAATGTAGTAAAGTCAACCTTTTATGGTGTTTACTATGATTTTACGAATTGAATTAGAAATTCATCGGTGGAATAAAGAAGTTTACTCGAGATTAAGATTGACCGACTAAGGAATTCGACCCATCCCTAGATTTAACTTTTAAAAACATGTTTTAGCTGTTATAACCTTTGTAAATCGGAGAGCTCAATTAATAATTAATTTTTACTCTATTGATAAATTCTCATGTGAGATATATTTGCATGGGTAAGTAGCTAAGAGTCGTTGACGCCAAGTTTATAGGACCTCAGGATACCGATAGGCGTAATACCGACTATTATATTTACTATTTGTAGCCCGTAATAGTGGGTATCTGGACTAAGTTAACATTAGAATTCGATTACTTTTTATTTTTTCGTTAAATAATTCACAGATAACGAGTCATTACCAGGTGACAATTGTTTAAGCCAATTTTTCTTAATTCTCCAAGTCACATAGATTGCAATAAGATCAAGCCTAAGTTAATACGTTTTGTGATTTCCATGCAAATCTACTAAAACTCAAGATCTTTTAAAAAGATCTCAACAATTTGCATTTTGGGAACCCTGTCTTAAAAACGTCAATACATTCACCGACTAACGTAAATTATATATTATAGATTGCGGCTTCTCTATAGAACATTTGTAAACTTTGTTATTATAATCCTTGAAGTAAATGCATTTATTTGAAAAACTTAGTGTTTTTGGTAGAATTTAAGAAATGGCTATCGAATAAATTTTTAGATAAATGGAATTTCGGCTTCCCTTTTGAATATTTTTAAAATGTGTATTTGTTTGAACATCATCGGTTTATAATTTTTTTTAAATATTAAAATCTGTTTGTATAACTTCATAAATAATTTATCTAAAGCATGCAGGTCAAATTTATGCCCCATGGGCTGCATGTGGTCACAATTATGATTCTATACGGCCTGTGGACATTTTGATGAAATCAGAATCGTACCAATTATTTTTATAAACGTCTTAGAAATAAAGCCTTTGAGAATGTGATGATGTTTGGCATAATTTGGAGAAATCTTAGATTGGTTTACCTACGTTTTGTGTACAATTTGATTCTTTGACATGTATCTTCGACTTTAATTTGCGCACCTAATATGTGCAATGTTCTGGCAGCACATAAGTGTATGAACAGTTGTTTCATCACGTGGAATGGATTCAAACATCCGAGAGAACACGACATACGAACACACATTTGTCAACAATGAAAGTGTGTGAACAGTTGTTTCATACCATGGAATGGATTCAAACATCCAAGAGAACACGACATACGACCACACATTTGTCAACAATGAAAGTGTGTGAACAGTTGTTTCATACCATGGAATGGATTCAAACATCCAAGAGAACACGACATACGACCACACATTTTTCAACAATGAAAGTGTGTGAACAGTTGTTTCATACCATGGAATATACGAACACACATTTGTTAACAATGTAAGTGGTTACGTTATAAATTTATAGGTCGGCCATCACGACAAGTTCAAATAAAAATGTAAATTGGTTAATAAAACAAATGGCATGTGTTTTTATATAGGGGCTTATTATTTTATTTTTGAGGTAATATGTCTGAATTTTCTTACTTAAGTTATTGACATTATTGATTTTTTATGCGGCACACTAAGTAATTTTAATTTTCAATGTGGACCTTATGATCAAACAAATTTGACATGCCTGGTCTAAAGAAATTGATTAGTGTTTTAATTAAATAAATATATATAATACACACATACATTATTTTAATATTTATTCTATTTCGAAGTAAATATATATGCCACTGTATGCATGAACCACACCATGCAACATTTTATACTTACAGATAAAAATACAAATATTAAAGAGAAAACTAAAACCCCTTTGTCCCTGGAAAATTTTCCGTGTATAAAATAAAAAATATATTTGACTTTCCACGGGGTAATTTTACTATTTTTTAAACATGAACTGTAAATACAAGGACTACCCACGATGATTTAGATTTGGCGTTAATTTAAAAATCAACTGATTCCAACAAATCCACTCGATCAAAGATTGAATGGGATGGGGTTGGGGTAAAAAAAAAATGAGGAGAGGGGGTCAACCCCAATTAGCCGTCATGGGAGATTTACTGTCGATGGAAGGCGAAAGGAGAGAGGGTTTAAGGTGGTTAAAGGCTTGGGGGTGAGAGGGGTTGTATTCAAGTGTGCAGTAAATATCTTGCGGACACACGGTGAATCTACAGTCGTGAAATACACACCTTCTTCCCCTCCACCACCCACAAAGTAGTCTAGGTGCTGAGAAGAAAGAAGGATTTATACTCTAACAGTTTGTCACCCCCGCCCACACACACACACACATGCATATTGCACACTCGTGTTATGGCTTCACGTAATGATCCACGCCTTTAAGGCGGGAGTCTATGGAACATGAGTTTAAGGGCAGTGATTTTGAAGTTTTATAACAAAACCTTTCTTTGGTCAAAACAAATAGAATATGTATCCAGTAAAAACACAGATTTTAATTATCTACACGGGATGACATCAACAGTTTCTGAATATCTGTCAAGGGTACCCTGGAATTTAGTGAGCCCGTTTTATCTTCGTTTGGAAAAAATTCTCATCTAATGAGATATATTCAACATCAAGTGAGGAAAATTAAATTCCAAGTTCATACTGGAGCAATATTTTATTTTATTTGGGCCAAAAAATTATTTTGTTATAAAAAACTACAAAAAATCTGTCCTTTACTCGCTTTTTTTTTTTTTTACACTCCCACCTTAATACCATCCCTGTCACTTTTTAATAAATGTAAACATTTTATTTTTGATGTTATAAGACTATTGAGATTTTCTAAAATTATATGTGGTTGCTTTTATTTTGTCCACCACGCTTCACAACCCTTCCAGGATATACTCGTTAAATTAGTCTAAGTGTAGGGCTGAGTAAGGTAAAATTTAGAGAAAATGTACCTGTATGTACCTAGAGGTAGAGTGGAAGACAGTTTAGGAAAAAATCCCTCTAACTACACCCATCCGGGATTTGAGTCCCAATCTCCCAGTTACTGGCAAACACTAATATGGGGGAACATACTCTACAATAAGTTCTACATCCTTAGCTCTTATTAGACTGAGCCGTTAAATAACCTCTATGCTAAAACTTACAGAAAAAAAGTTAAAACAGATTAACAACATGGAATATAATAATATCTTACTTTAGTGGCCAAATGGTCTAAGGCATCGTTCTCGTGTTAGACTAGTCTGCTGATAACGAGGGTATTGGGGTTCGAATCTCTGTCGGGTCTACTGAGGGTGATTTTCCTAAATTGTTTATCACTCTCCTTCCACGCAAATTTGGGTAGATTATTTCTAAAATTATTCCTCTCTCATCCCTACCCCATTAGGATAATTATCATATTTGCATATAACATGAACAGGTAGTAAGATGCGGTGATATAAAAACCCGAAATTTAATAAAATCTTCTCTACGAACGAGGTATTTGTTTTCTATATAATTTAACTCCACATGCCATTTTCACAATGCTTTTACTATTCTCAAACGAATAACCAACATTGCAAAACTTTTAACTGATTATCTCTGTTAACTTATTTGTAAATTGCAGTTTACAACTAACCTGTCATGCACAAATATAGACTAATTATTATAATGAAGGAGGTGAAAGGCTAGAAATATATATATAAAAAAAGTACAGATCAGGTAATATTAGTGGCCAGAATATAATAAACTAGTAGCTTCTGTGTGACAGGGATGAATGGCAGAGTTGGGGAGAACTAGAACCGGCATCGGATAGTGCCAGGAACTGTCTTGTGAGGAACATACAAAACTAGATCACTTTCAACCGTCCTTCTAAATTATGTCATAAAGTCAAAAATATCATATAAGTGTAGAGAATCATAGTTGTACGCTGGCTTCAATTAGTTGAATTAGCTGTTTTCTTGAAATAGTTTCACTAGTTACTGTCTTGAAGTGGTTTAACTATTTACTGTTTTCAAGTAATTCCAATAGTTACTGTCTTAAAGTAGTTACATTCTTGAATTACTAGTTTCTGTATTGAAATAGTTCCACAATTTATTGTCTTGAAGTAGTTCCACTACTTATAGTATCGAAGTAATTACATTAATTACTGTCTTAAATAAGTTACATAAGCTAATGTCTTGAAATAGATCCACAAGCTACTGTACTAAAGTAGTTCTACTAGCTACTCTATTAAAGTGGTTCAACTAGTTACTGTATTAAAATTGTTTCACAATTTACTGTAATAAAGTAGTTCCACAAGCTATTGTCTTGAAGTCGACCCATTATCTACTGTATTAAAGTAGTTCCACTAGCATTTGTATTAAAGTATTTCCACAAGCGACTGGCTATTATATTAAAATAGTTACACTAGTTACTTGGCTTGAGATAACTCTAGCTATTGTCAACTCTTGCTTATTTTGTAAACTCACATTGAAAATATATTCTACTTTCAATCATTCTTCCAGTAAGAACAATTTTGGTTTCATTCATGACAGTCACATTTCTTCCAACTTAACTTAAATAAGCTCACATGCTTGATCCATTTGAAATTCTTTTAACTAAAGCACCTTCCTCCGTGCCACCCTTTCCCCGCTTTTGTTTCATTTTTATCTCATTAAACAAAACTGTAACAATTTAGAAGTAATTCAGCGTAAAGTAACGTGCTCAAAATATCCCAACTCTTGTGCCAAAAAAAAAAAATAGTTGTCGCCATTTGCTATGCAGATAATCGTATTGGCTGAACAGGAGTCGAGCAATGCGTCTTTTCTTTATCTTTGTTTCTGGATCCAATGTAAGAGAGCATGCTGTACCAAAAAATTAATGGTCAGAGACAAAATATTTGGACGCATAGCACGTGTTAAGGAACTCGCAGACCTTGTTTCCAGTGTCGTGTTGTACAGTTTTACCAAGGTAAGCAGAGCCCATTTAAAATGTACCTATTATATATTCTCCCTTATATGAGCCCCTATTTGACTAATCACACATTAGCTCTGCTCTACATAGGATTATAAGTTTGTTGATACCTGACCAATGAGTGTACTGAGTGATGAGAACAATTCACAAATACAGTTTAAACTAATTCTGCTTACTCTGGCAACACTCCACGACACGACAAGCCCATGCCGGATGCTTTGGAAGGGGATCTTTAGAGATGTGTGTCTTTTTGTCCTTTTTCTAGATGAATACAAGTAGATTATATACAATTGTAACCTTATTATTACAAAGGTTAACCAGCTTCAGTGGCTGAATGGTCTAAGGTGACACACTCGTATTATTCGGGGAGATCAGGGCTTCAAATCTACTTGGGTCTACTGAGAGTGCTCCTGTTTTTCTAAATGGTTTTCCACTCTTTTCCCACGCAAATGCGAGTAAACTAACTCCAAAATGCTTCCTTCCTCATCCCTACTCCATTAAAGTAATTATCATGTTATATGCGTATTACCTGAACAGGTAGTTTATTTCATTTATTCAAGGTATATAACATGTACTCTGAATTGATTATTATTACATCAGCACAGGGGTCGGCTGAGCCACCGATACTTTGTCTAGTGTTGTTTATAAAGAATCCCTTAAGCCAAAAGTAAAATCATTTGTTTAGTGAAAACTGGAAGTTAATAGCTTTGTAATCTACAATAGTAGGTGTGAAGGATAGTTTTTACTTAAATTAAAAAAAAAAGTCTTACAGCTATTTTCTTGCAGTTTAGAAGTATTTAAACTCAGATTAGTATAAAGTAAAAAAACAATGTTATAAGTGGACTGAATTTAATGTAGCTGAAATGGCCTCAGGATTTAATTTACTAGAAAAAATTATATAAATATTTCACCTCACTACTTAATATTACAAAGAAACTGTAGCTTCACTGGTACTTATGAATGTATGATAAGGGCCATCATATTTGTAGTCCCGGGCTGCTTGGAACCTGCCAGCCCCTGTATCAGCACACGACATATAAATTGATATTAAATCAAGGACAGAGACAGCATCCAGCCATCAATTCATCACTGTGAAAGGGGAAACCTAAATTTCTCCAATGATAAATGTTTCGGTCATGCCGGGAATCGAACACGGAACCCTTGGCTAACATAATATTTATAATAAGATAAAGCGCCGATAAAGAATATATATATATATTGTTATCGTTTCATCTTAATACTTGTTAGCTAATGGTCCTGGGTTCGATTCCTGGCATGGTTGAAACATTTGTCATATTAGGCCTATATATATATTATTTATATATATATATTTATATATATATATAAAACACAGGTTAAAGCTCAGAGTCAGAGTATGTGCTCTACTTTATTTTTTTCATACTACCCACTTAGGCTGTACGTATTTCACTAAACTAATGGGGTAGTAATAATGAAGGTATAAGTTTTTTGAAATGTAGTCGCTTTTGCTCAAAGAGAGTGTGGGAAACCATTCGAGAGAAGCCACCATAATTACCACTTGAGCCGGGAATTGAACCCCAACCTCCCTGTTACCCGCAAACCAGAATATTTTATGTACTTGACGTATATCCCACGTGCCAGCTGCTTGCTCCATTTACTCTATTCATTGGTCAATTAAGGCGTTATATGCCTAATGAACTGAATTGATGGCGATGGTCCAGGCAGAACTTAGAAACTTGATCCAATCAACTACGGAGTTGTTTTTCCTTATGTGATCCATCACAGTAGTTTTCTCATCCTCATTCCGCTATAATTCAGATTCAGTTACTAATCCATATCCCTTAGTTAAAATGTGTTTAATAACCTTTTGTTTAATGTATTAAAAAAAAGTAGGTGCCAATACAAGCTTTTATTTAATGTAATTTATTATAAAACAAGCCTGTTACCAAAGATCCGTGGTTAAAACTATAACACATTTTGAAAAATATCACAAATATAAAATTACAAGTAGCAATGACACAGTTTGAAATGAATGTGAATTAGTTGAATGTCTAAATAAACCCTTAAAATAAAATGCTCCACAAGGAAAAATTTAGTTTGACTTGTACATTCGTCGGTTGTAAAAAAACATGGCTGGTGTGGTTCCTTCTGCCAACTGTACTACGAGTGCTCTTACCCGATTGGAACTTATCAGGAGACACATTTCCTCGACAGTTTCCTGGATGCTCATCCCCGTTCTACGCCACTAGATAAATAATGAGCCAGTTCAATTGTATGAGGACACAGACTCCAAGACTGGTTCTTGGTGCCTGATAGTGATTGGTCGGAGGATCTACTTTTCGACCTCAGCCATGATTGGGTCGTTTCTGTACTTTTCTTGTTAAGTAGGCTTATTTTTCTTTCGGCGTTGCGCTGGCATCTTGTAAAAGGTGCTTATAGATAATGGCCCTTTTAGTGACGGCGGTGCAGATGCTAAGGAAATTATTAGAATTGGGAGGGTGTGTCAGTGTCGTGGCGTGGCCTGTTGCCAGGGTAAGCAGAACTATACCAACCTCGAACTGTGACTTATTCCTATCACTCAAGTAGAACATTTGTTGGCCGGAAATCAATGAAAATGCAGTCCAGTGTGAGGTATGTAGAAGAGATCCTACGTTTGGCTGGTCAAATAGGAACTGAATGGAGGCAAAAAATAAGAGCCCGTATCTCCTCGTGTATAATATAAATATAGCTTAGGGCGAAATAATTAGCTTGAAACAAACGTCACTTCGTAATGAGGGTTTCTATATTGAACTTAATAAAATAGTGGCATTGAAATCAGTGAAACTGTTTTACCATGGTTAAAATAACTATCATAATGATCCCAGTTTAATTTTTGCCAAGGAAATAATGTTAAAGGCTGCACTTTGAGAAGGTTTCTGGTTTGAGCATATTCTCATCTCTAATATCCGGGTTAATCAACCAAAAATGAAATAAATCTTAAACTAGTATAGTGTTCTCACGTTCTGACTACACTAACAATTCTCCACACTACGCTACTCAGTGAAAATCATTTGTCGAAACTTACAAAGTTGTTGTGCGATCCCCTCAGTGAACTAAAGGTATCGGGTTCAATTCTTGTTATGGCAGAAATATTTATCACCGGTGAAATTAGGGCTATAGGTAGTAAGACGCAGTGATAAAATAATATATATTCATACATTGATTAATTAAATTCTAGTCCGTCATTCTAGTTAAGTGTCCGACACCTTAGCTCAGCTGGTGGCGTGTCTGTCTACTGAGCTAAGGGTCCCGGATTTGATTCCCGGCATGGCTGAAAAATTTTTCATTGGTGAAATGTGGGGTTACCCTTTCACAGTGATGAATTATTAATGGTTGGGGGCTGAATGTTGTGTCTGTTTTAGGCATAAGTTAACAAGTCTTATGCTGATATAATTCTGTGGCTTGGTGCTAAAAGGGCCAATGTCAAAAAACGTAATTTTTCAGGAAAGGCTTTCAAAGATTTTGCTATTTCTTCTAGTGATAATATCTTCTACAATTATGTCTCAATGAAATTAAAACTTTTGTGGCTTAGCATCCATCAAGCACACATCTCAAAAATATACATTTTAGTTTCAAGGTCATTAAGGATTAAGAGTTAAATATGACATTGGCCCTTGTTGCATAAAGGAATAGAAATAAATACATTAATAATATTAATAAAACATGACATTGGCCCAGTAAATTACTACTTTATTATTTCCTATTTTCTTTAATTTTAAAGGAAAAAATATTTAAACTAGGACTATGATTAATTTGAGACTTGTATTTAAATAATATTTAAAACATAAAGAAGAAAAATGGATCATTTATTTGTAATAATATTAAACAAATCAGTTATCAAATTCAACTATCTAAAGATCTGAATTTATATTTTCAAAAAAAACATATTTTTGATACCTTTAACTTCTTCATTAGTAAATAATAATTTTTAAATTTAATTATTTAAATATTAATTTTATGTTAGAAGCTGAGAAATGTAAATGTAATAATAGTCATCATTAGCTATTCTTATTGTTTGATGTAGAAAATCTAACACCAAATTCTAACTTAAAATGTTCTCACTCAACATTTTCAGTCATTCCAAAATCTTCATTCCATTCATCTTCTTCATCTGGTAAATAATCCTCTTTGTTAGCCATTCCAATAAATGACTCATAGAAGGGCCTACTTGTGGGATGTACGAACTTGAGCAGTGAAATCAAATCCTTAACCTTCTTTTCTGGTAACGCTATAGGTGTTTCGTGAAAAGCAATCAATAATGTTTGTGGATCATCGTCGGATGAATATCTTGATCTGGTTTTCATCTTCTTTCGAGATAGATCCAAAGTATTAAATGCTTCATCGGATTGAAATGATTGTTTGTAAAATATTTTACCAGGGCTATCGCTGCGATACTGCATCCATTTGATGGTTTGCCATCTAACCGACTCTCCTCCCTCATTAGTTTTTCGATGCACATAACGATTAGTCAAGAGGTTTTGAAAGTTGAAGAATTGATCCTGTTGTAATTCAACAACCAAAATAGGGGTTTTTCTAGGCACAAGTCTAATTAAATTTGCCCAGTCTTTCGGCAAATCAATCTTGGCTGTCGTTCTCTTTTTTACCTTTTCTATTGATGCATGGATAGTATCAACCTCCATGTGAGTATGGCCGGGTTCAAGAAATTTATGGTTGATTTCAATGATATTATTTCTTCCTTCCTTTCTAAAATCACACAGTAAATTTAGCAGCATTACTGAAACGTAAATGTTGCGATTTTGTCTAGGGAAACAATCACTGTACATATTGACTTTCTCAATATTTGGAGGAAGTGACTTGAGATAGTGACTAAGGCACGATGCTATTTCCTGTCCACCTCGACCAGCCACAGTTTCGTCTCAGATATAACAAATTGGTGTTCCTTTCTTTCCAGTTGTCTCAAAAATAGTTAGATTCAGTGTCCATAGCTGCCTCTTGTAAAAGGCTATACCACTTTCAAGAAATGGTGTGGGAAGGCACTTCTGCAAATCAAAAGATATTGTCACAATATTTTCATTATTTGTGCTTATTGTTTTGTCTAATCTCTTTTGATCATATGATGCTTCAGCTAACACCAAATGCTGGTTCTTTTCCTCTGTAGCTTTCATCTTTTCTGTCTCGTCCATTGATGATCCAATTCTCATTTCCAGCATGTCACATTTTCCACAAGTGTCATTTTTGGGCTTGTGAAAAGATATATTAAAATTTTCAACAAATATCTTTCTATATGTAGGCTCAGATACTTGCTTTATGTTTTTGTCTTGACAGTTGACTTTGTAGAGTCGATACATTTTAGATATTGATAAATCACTATTTAAATAGAGTTTATCAGTGTGTGAGTGGGAGTAATGGCTCTTGTAAGCTGGAAACATTGAGATGTGATCAATAACATTCTGTTTTTCTTCATCTGAAACACATGGATGGTTACCATGACGGCCCCTTTTGTCATCTGGACACATTCCACTACCTGAAGTTCGCTTCTTCTCTACAATCGTCCTAACTTTCTTCCGGGTTAGCGACAAAGTATTTAGGTACATGGTCTGACACACTTCTGTCTTTCCCGATTTTGTGTCAAAAAGATAACTTCTAGAAAATTTACTCCCACTCTCTTCATTAGTAGTCCTGAGGCGTTGGCTCTTTTTCACAGATTCTTGAACTGAGCTTGCTATAAACTGATTTTGACTCTCAGCACTAAGCTTATAAAAGGTAATAAAAATGTTATCTCGCTCATCATTTGTAATTTTTTGAGAACATAAACGCCTACATGTACACGGGGGTTTCAATTGTTTGGGTGGTTTTATTATACCAGTAGTAGACTTATATTTTTGGCCACTTGTTTTTAGACTTTTTCGAATATTCCGAGACCACAAGCTAGGGTTCCTTTTGCGTTTCCTCGAAGATTCCTTTTCCTCTCTTTTCTTTCTTCCTCTTTTCACCTTCTTTGACATTGCGTTCACCTCTTCATTTTGAGACGTGTTTGGATTAGCATTTTCTAATCTTTGTTTAATTGGTTGATTTGGTAAAGCTTTAATTTTCTTCATGCTGAAATATCGTCTGCGTGATGGGTTTCCATGTTCTTGGGACTCTTCGTCAGTGCTTGAAGAACTTTCAACTATTGATGGTGGCACAAAATCCTCTGATGATTCTGACAAACCGCAGTTAGAATCTACAGAACTTTTTCCTAGATCACCACTTATCATTGAAATCTTATTTATCAGCTGCATGTATTGTGGAGCTTCTTGTGAACAATCATTCACGTTATATTCCACACAATTAGCCATTTGTTGTGTATTTTGTTTGTGAGATGTTTCAGCTTGATCATCGACGTGTTGATGATATTCTTTATTAATAAAAGATGAATATAAGTTAACTGAACTTTCGGTAGTGCCCACCAACTCATATGAAATTAATTAAAAACATCAATAATAATAATATTTATGCTTACCAAAAACTTCAAGCATTATTTCTGAATATCGCCGCCATCTGTTGATAAAGTTATAGCTTTTAATTTATTTGGTGTAATTTTTTCCCCATAGGTTGGTGGAAAACGGTTAGGTTATTGTGAGTGGAGAATAATTCAGGGTGATCTCATATACGATTTAACTGTGTATGGTAGTCCTTTATTAGGTTCTAGAAATTTATTTTATAAACAGCTGTACCTACTCATATTTAACAATAATAATTATATTTTATGGTACTAGTTATAAGAAATATTAATTAATTAACCCACCACATGTATAACCTAAAATTATATTTTATTTTAGTAATATTTCCTGTGCACGTGTATATAGCTACTTACTTCCTTCTTTCATGTTTTCTTTATAACACAAACCCACCAGAAACTTTCCTCTGCTCAACATTTTAACACAGTACTTTATATTGTTGTCACAATTTCATTAAATAAAATACTATTCTAAAAACGAGGCAAACTGGCAATCAGCCGTTTTTAAAACAAGTACTGACAACCAATGTCCTATTAATTTCCCCAGATTTTAACTGTAAGAAAGGCCAAACTTGACATTAGCCTTTCTAGGCTTAGGTATATGTATTTCCACTTGGCCAATGTCTACTTTGGCCGTTCTAACAATTCATTGATCAACTAAGATCAGATAAATTCAATATGACATTGGTCTATCTGATTCAAATAAGTAAAAAAAATGATACCATATACATTGGCCCTTCTAGCATATGAAAATATAGAGTCTTTAATGTATTATGATCAAATAAAATGAAAATAGAAAAAAGTTGACATTGGCCCTTTTAGCACCAAGCCACAGAATTAGTCGTTTCAGAAAGTGCACGTTAAATACCTCAAATAAATGAAAATGAAAATATTAAATTATTGGTTGGTCGATTAGTTAGTGACTGGGAGGGAACAACTTATTGGTACAGTCCTAGCAATTCTTGCTTACCTTGGTAACAACCCACGAGCCGTCCTTGGCGACTACGAAATTTACAACATAATCCGACAGGATAGCTAAGAGTAAAATTATTACGGCGTGAAGCCACAATGTCCTGGATTTGAGATCAGTATTCAGATTGTAAATCTTCAACCTTAGATTTTGAGTCACGCATGGATAAAATTATTAAGCGTTATTCTTTCATCATCCCGTCTTACTGATCTGTTCAGGCTATTTATACACATATGTACTAATTACTCTAATGTTCTAGGGATGTCGAAACCTGAATCTAGATTAATTGTACCCACATTTGCGTGGACGTAGAGTGGAAAAACCACTTTCAGTACACCCGATCAGGATTCAAACCCCAATCTTGCTGGCATCGACAGTCTAGTCTATTGCGAGAGTGACACTTTAAACTATGCAGCCACCGAATCAGGTTTGAGCTTATTCATCCATAATTTAATTATAATATTTTATTTATTAGAGGTATTTAACGTACACTTTTTGAACTAATTGATGATATCCTATCATCCTCGGTGGCTACATGGTCTAGAGTGTCACTCTTTCAGTATAATAGACTGTTGATGTTGCGGAGATTGGAGTTTGAATCCAGGTTGGGTGTATTAAGGGGGATTTTTCCTAAATATTAACCCACTCAACCCTCACACAAATGCAGGTACACATTCTCTAAATGCAACCTTTCTCATCCCTAATACATTGGCGTAATTAGCTAATAGGTGTAAGGGAAAGTACCCGAATATCGTCCCCTCTCTTAATTTCGTCCCCCATTGGTCTGTTAAGCGCTGTAACCTACCGGTAGCTGGTGGAAGTTGTACCGAGAGCTAAAACAGCCATGTTGTGTGAGAATAGTGCAGTTGCAAGACGCGCAAGTGTTGTCGTTGTACTAGTTTTTTGAAATCACAGTATCAGAGTTTTTGATAACATTAATTTAATCAACAGCCAAACAAACTAAGGTATGTTTTCTGCTTTATAATTCACCCTAGTCATAGAGTGTGGGGAACATTGCTCGTCTTTGTTTAACCAATAGTGAATTATCTTTATTTGTTTTAACAATAAGGTCACCATTATGAAATGTGTTTAGATGAGCATTATCTTCCCCTAGTTAGTTCCTAATTTTGCCCATGGGACGATATAAAGGCCCCAATTAAATTACAACACTTTTAATAGTCTTTTAACCTTTATATTGCAGATGTCTTCACCAAATATTAAGAAACGTAAAACCTGGGATGCAGACAACATGTGTGCCGCTGTTGCAGCAGTTAGAAAAAAAGAAATGGGTTTAAAGAAAGCTTCAAAATCTTATAATGTACCTAGATCTACACTCAAATATTATGAGAAAAGTAAAGAAGAAAGTATTGAAAAAATTGTTAAAGGTAGTTTGGGCAGGAAGCCTGTTCTTCCTAATGAGCTTGAAGATGAGTTGGTGAAATATTATTTAATTATGGAGAAACATTTCTTTGGCTTAACAACAAGGGACATAAGGCGCACGGCATTCCAACTAGCCATGAAAAACATACTGTCACCCCCATTTTATAACGAAAAAGAGGCAGCAGGAAAGAAATGGCTTTCACGATTCTTTAAAAGACATCCTCAGCTAACTCTTTGAAAGCCTCAACCAACCAGTTTTTCCAGAGTGAAGGGCTTACCGCCCGAAAACGTATCAAAGTTTTTTGATGTGTTTGAACCCGAAATGCAAAAAATTAATTTCTCACCCAATAGGTTATTTAATGTTGATGAAACTGGACTCCCTGTCGTTCAACACAAAACAAGCAAAGTTGTGACATTGAAGGGTAAGAGACAATTGTCATCATTATCATCCACTGAAAGGGGTGCTCTAGTGACAGTGGTCCCGTGTTTGAGTGCCTCTGGAATGTTTGTTCCCCCGTTAATGGTGTTCCCTCGTAAGAATATGAATAAAGAGCTACTAGATGGAGCTCCCCCTGTAACAATTGGTGCCACTCACATGACTGGATAGATGCAAGTGTACAGTGAGTAGCAATTGTGTGTCTACCACCGCATTGTACACACCGTATGCAGCTGTTAGATGTGGCTTTCATGAATCCGTTCAAAACATATTACTGCCAAGAAATTGAGAATTGGCTTAGAAACAGCCCTGGTCGAGTTGTAACAAGTTATCAAATTGCTAACCTAATGGGGAAAGTTTATTTGAAATCAGCTACATTAGAAGTATTAATAAATGGATTCAGGAAAACTGGCTTGTTTCCCGTGAATAGAAATGTTTTCCAAGATCATGACTTCATTTCAGAAGATCTACAGGAAAAATAGAACCACAATGGTGACCCTCCTTTCACTTTACCAGCAGAAATAGATCCCGTTCCAACAATATAAAATAACAAAACTGTTGACCAGATTTCTCGCCAGGTTGCTGCAGTTCTTGTGACAGGATCACCACACAAAAACAAAGTAATGAATGATTCTTCTCGAAAAGAGGCCAATCAAAAAAAAGAAGTGAGAGATAGGAGAGAAAAGATAATTTGCATTACAAAATAAATCAGGGTCTACGCTACCAAATCCGTCAACTTCTCAGAGAGGTAAGCGAGGAAAGAGGGGTAAGCTAGGACCACAGAAATGTTGCGATAAACGGAGCACGGTTTCCTCATCATCATCAGAAGACGAAGATGACCACCTGAGTTTTGTAGAAACGGATGATGAAGACGGTGAAAATGATGAAGATTCTCAGTGTTTTGTGTGTGATAAATGGTTCACCAATGACAAACATGGTGAGAAATGGGTTCAGTGTACAGAATGTCATCGTTGGGGTCACACTGTATGTTGCAGCTATAACAGCAATAGAAAAACATTAATTTGTGAGATTTGTTTTGATGGATAGCTTTATGAATATATTTTAATATTTACATAGCTAAATAAATAGAGTATTACTTGATTATGCTAATTATTTGAGATGCTTCATGACTTTTTGTAGGGGTTTAAAGAGGGGGGTGATATTAGGAGCACTATAACCCCAAAATCGTTCTTCGTACCTATTTCTAAAAGTATTAAAAACATACAGCTAACTTTTTTTTTTTTTCAATTTCAGTCCAAGAAATTATAAATACATTGTTATTAGAATATAACTGATTAGTAAAAAAAATTGTTTCCATAATTTTCTGAAATTCAGATAAACAAAAAAGGGGACGATATTTGGGTACTTTCCCTTACAGCCCGAACGGGTAGTAAGTGAGATGCGGTGCTAAAAATATTATATCACACATTAACTTAAATCTAGAACACACATAACACCCTGTATTTCAGCCTTTAATTTGCCACTGAATGTGGAAGATCCGATTTAATCAATAATAATTCTCAGTCCATGTTGAGAATCGAACATGGAACTTTAAGTTCAGTAGTTAGACGCACTAACGACTGAACTAAGGCATTGGACGTCAATATTAATAAGTTAGCCTGAAAAAAAACTCCCCACCGCCCGGTGAATGTTGGCGTCAGTGGAGAGCGGGGTGGATGCTGTGTTCTGTTTGGGGCGTCCCTCTTTAAGAATCAATGAAGCTCTCTTTACCTCATTCAACCCCTCTGGATCGGGCGTGTTGGGGGATCACCAGTTCACACTCCGACTCTCCCAAGTCGTCACACACTTTTCCTCGGCCGGGCGATCAATAGGGGACGCCCCACGTCTGTTGGCGGGAGGACTATACACCAGAATCATCTAGTTTAGTTCACCGGTGATGGAAATATCATGGTTCGAATACTGGCTGGGTGTACTAAAGAGTTTTTTCATCGATTGTTTCACGATCCACTTCGGTGGCCATGTGGTCTAAGGCATCACTCTCACAGTAGACTAGACTGCCGATGACGGGGAGATCGAGATTCGAATCTCGGTCAGGTTTTCAGAGGCTGTTTTTTTTTAAATGTATTCTAGTCTCCCTCCACGCAAATGTAGGTACACTTCATCTAAATATAACTTTCAACATCCCTAAAACCATTATTCTAATTAGTACATAAGCGTATACAACCCGAACAGGTAGTAAGATGCGGTGTTAAAAGAAATTGTTTCGCACTCTTCCTCCATGTAAATGCAGATATATTTCCTCAAAATTCTACCTCAGGTGTTCATAAAAAATTTTAAAGCAAAGGAGCTCTTGTACCAGAAAAAATACATACACAAATATAAAATATATTACACCGGCATTATGAACATTTAATAAAGATAGTTAAATCTTACAAGTAGAAAAAAAATTGAAAACTTCACATGTTCTGGCTGAACCTTTTGCAAATTTCCTTTATTAGCATTTGGAAAAATTGGCAGTCATAATTACTGATGTTATTTTATAGCATGAAAAACAAATAAATTATGTTCTAAATTTTCCTCACGGAGATTGAGGGCTTCGTGGAGTACAGTTTGAAAAACTCCATCTACTTTATTCATCCCTACCCCATTACTGTAAATATTGCGGATACCTTGATGAATAGCAAGTCACGAAGCACAAAAAATACAAAGGCACTCAAAAAACTAAGTAAATTAATAACTAAGGCTTGGACCTTAAAAATCGTCTAAATATGCATGCAAATCTGCCCTTAAAAATACTATTATATGACCTTAAATATTAAAAAATTTGCCCTAAAAAGTATATTAATGATAATGAATATTATTAAAAAATATACCTCAAATCAAGGAAGTAACTTTCAGTATAAGAAATTAGCCGAAATATCTTTAATTGTTGATTAATAATAGATGATTATTGGAAAAATAAAAAAATATATGGGGGTCCTGCTTATTAACCATTTCATTAGATACTCGAATTTGAACAATTTTTTTAGATATTCGGTAGTGGTAGGCTTGATTTTAAGATAAAATTCTTAGTGAGGTCAGCTTAAATAAATGTTTAAACTATTTTTTTCGTAAATACAAAACTGTGTCAGCTTTCGACCGTATTAAAACATATAATCTTTAGTGTCGTGTCGAGGAGTGTTGCCAGAGTAGGCAGAGTAATTTTAACCTGTACCTGTGGTATGTTCTCATCACCGAACATAGCACTCAATGGTCGGTAATCAACATAAATACATTCCCATGTGAGGTATATAGAACTGAGCTTAAGTTATGTATTATTGGTAGAGACACTGTTTTTTAACATCAATTATTTGTCAAAATAACATTTTGTAGCATTTATATTTTTTTAAATAGGGGATTCGCAGGGTGGGTCAATTTTTTAAACCTCATAACGTGATCGTCTGGTGGTCTTACAATGGGAAATTATTAAGAAATACCAATTCCAATAATTTCAAATGTGTTTCCGTAGGTAGTTTAGGATGACCAGTAGTATTAAAAAATGTTAAATCTAATAAATTGTACTAATTTACAGATATAATTTTTTTAATTAGATATCGCTGTTACTTCGCTCATAAAGTCATTTATCGTGGAAATAATAGCTATCGCATTATATCGCGAATATAAAACTCCTTGAAAATTCAACCAAACCATATGAAACATGAACTCTTTTTTTTAACTTATTTTGATGATTTTTAATTTGTATGCCCTTTATCGCTAAAACGAAAAAAAAGTGTCTCTAATCATTGGTAAAGATGGGCCGAGGCCTATATTTCTTTAATCTGAATTTTGAATCCTGATCAAATTTTCTGATTTTTAAAAAATGTTCAATTTTGGTTAAGTGAAAATATTTAAAATTTAATCTTAGAAACAGTTGCTTGAGGCTTGTTGTCACTGACAAATGCTATTTTGTTTGACACATTTATTACGTCAAAAGCAACATAGAAAACAATTTTTTTCTAGTAAATTGATTGTATTAATACAATTCCGTTCTTTTTTTTTTATTAGTTTACCATCTCAACTAAACAAGTCTATAGAATTATTTTTACCAATTGATTAAAGTTATTACAACAAAACCCGCCTCGGTGGCGTAGTTGGCTAACGCCCTAGTCGTGTTGAGCTCGACCGCCGAGGACGGGGAAATCGAGGTTCGAATCTCGGTCGGATGAACTGAGGCAGGTTTTTCCTAAATTGTTTTCCACTTTCCCTCCACGCAGATGCGGGTTCACTTCCCCTAAAGTCAACCCTCCCAATTCCTAATCCATTAGCGTAATGAGTACTTAAGCGTATAACCCGAACGTATAGTAAGACGCGGTGCTAAATATTATTTCTATTACATCAAGTCAAGGTCTTCATAATAATTGTATTTGAGATAGGCCTACTGTTTTGAGATGTTTACGAATCTAGAATCTTTCTAATACCATAGGATTCGATGATTTTGAGGAACAGATGATTCACGTTTCCCATCTCTAAATTTATTGGTCAAATGGAGAGCGAGTGGTTGGGAGCATATCAAAGGTAGAGTTGTTTTGTTTTAGCACCACGTCTTACTACCTGTTCAGGCTATACGATTATTTACTAGTTATGCTAGTGAGTTAGGGATTAGGAAAGTTGAATTTATAGGAAGTGTACTCACATTTTCGTGAAGAACCTTTATGAAAAACCAGCCTCAGTACACCCGGCCAGGATTCGAGCCCTCTCCATGCTATCGATAGTTAAGTTTATTGTTTATTATTTAAAGTTGTAACTAGTTCTGCTTACCTTGGAAACATCTAACGACATTCCACTTCGAATGGTTTACCTTTTGATGAAGTCCCTGGATTCGATTCAGATGGTTTTTTTAAACCAGTTATCGGCCAAGGAGCAACTGTCCAGTCATTTTCTCCTTACCTTAATATTTTGCTCTACTTAAATAATACTAAGAGATTTACTAGAAATCATCTGTAAAGTGAGTGAAAAAGAAATGAGATAAACTTTCAAAAAACGAAGTAAAAATGTCAAAGATAGAAGACAGGTCAAGAAAGTTATTTCCAAAAGATAACGTGAAACTTGTACCGGAAGAGAGAGTTATGGGGGAAGATATAAGCAAGTAAAAAAAAAAAAAAAGGGAAAGACATCTCAACTTCAGGGTTTTCTAAAAATAAAAATGTAGGATAAAAGGTAAGGTTTGGGAAGGTAGGGGGAGTAAAGGGGTGGTTGGGTTAAAAGGGGGAAGGGCGAATAAAGCGTAGAATGCACTACTTTGTAAGAACATAAAGTTTTATGTAGATTTATTCGAAAATTGCTTTTTAACAAAAGTTTTGTTGCTATGAAAAAGTGGTTTTCCTTTTACTCCCTTTCAAGTTGGCATGTTTATGAAGTAACATTTTGTAGTACACATTCAATAAGGAATCTATTACAAAAGGAGAATAAACAATCACTTTTAATTGTTTTTATGATAGAAATATGAATTTTTTTTATCAAATCTTGTTACAAATGTTTTATATTTATGTTGATACGATTAAAAAAGGGCCAGTCAATGGTTTAATATAAAGGTTTTTTTGTTCAAACGTTTTAATTAGATCATTAGATCTGTTTTTCTCGAATCCATTTCTCAAATTTTAAACTCGATTTCTCAATTTTCTATTCCAATTCATCAAAATTTACACTTTCAACCCTTATTCATGTGACCAACCCCACATTAAAAATATTTTATTTATTTGCCTTACTGTAATGTGGTTTAAAAAAAACTAAAAAGAGTATGTAGTTTTAAAAAATATTTAATTGGAGTGGCCATGTTTGATTTATGCAAGTTAACTAGAACACAAAGTTCATATTGAGTACATTTATAAATTGCTGGTATTAAGGGGAAAACAGTTCTACACCTTAATTGGTAGCGTGTCTCTCTACTGAGCTAAGGGTCCTGGGTTCGATTCCCGGCATAGCCGAAAAATGTATCAGTGGTGAAATGTGAGCTTACCCTTTCACAGTGGTGAATTAATGTTTAGGGGCTGGATGTTGTGCAGATTCTAGTTTTAAGCTAGTTTTTAAGTCGTGTGTTGATATAATCAGTCGGTTTGGAAGGTGCACGTTAAGTGCCTCAAATAAATGGAAGGGAAATACAGTGAAATGGCTAATTAACTGATAATAGTCATAATTAAAAACATTTAATTCTAAATATTGCCAATTCATTTGAATGTTAAAACTTTCAAAAACTAGAAATTGAGAGCTAAGAATCGAGATTTCAAAATTCTTGATATTAAATCGATTCTCGATTCTTTCGATATCAGTGAGAATCAAGGGCATCGAGGAATTGAGTTTGACATCCTTAGTTTTAATAATAAGGTTTGATTAGCGTTTAGTTCTATGAGCCATAAGGGAGGAGGGTATATAAAAATGGAGTAAGTCTACCCACATTAACATGAACAGAGGATGGGAAATCACAGTGATGACCAGAGAACTAATGGGCGTTAGATAGAAGCAAATCCCTGACATATCAACGAGCCTGAAACCTTTGACCATATAACCACCAGATATTTTCTAAGGCGCGGGGAGGGGGAAATGTGCACGTGTTATTGGGGAGAGAGGATGTTAAAACCACCTTAAATGAATTATATAAGTAAAAACAACCTTAATTGCACTTAGGTGGAAACATGGTCTAAGGCGTCACTCTCGCAATAGACTAGACTATCGATTATGGGAAGATTGAGGTTCTAATCTCGATTGGGTGTGTTGAGGGTGTTTTCCAAAAACTGTTTTCCACTCTCCCTTCACACAAATAAGGGTACATTTCCGCTAAATATGATATTCCTCATACCTAAAACCGTTAGCGTAGTAGTAAATAAGCGTATAACCTGAACGGATAGTAAGACGAAGTGATTAGAAAAATAATAAATTGCACCCTCGTGAAATTTAAATTCCCACCTCCTTGTCAATTATGATCAATATCTGATTGATGTGTGGAATGCCAGGCCTCCACCGTGGTTCGGATCCCACGTTAAACTGTAGGTCTTCCATTTCATCTCACAATCACCACTACCATTACACATTAGCCTAAGTGCGTATAACCTGAACGGGTAGTAAGATGTGGTGCTAATAATAATAATAATTATTATTATTATTATTATTATTATTATTATTATCAATTACGATTTGAGTCTATCACCATAAGACACTTAACCATTGCTTTGTTTCTTTAAATTTTAAATAAATATATTAATTTCAAGTGTGTCATAGTTTGTCACGTTTAAATATTATTTGTATGTATTACATGTCTTTCTACCTTAGTAAAGGAAATTAAGTAAATAAAGTATAAAATAATAAATAAATTCAAGCTTGTGGTCGATAAGGTTTTAATCCTCAACCCAAAATAATTATTAATAAAGTAGGAATTAATTTTTATTCAAAAATTAATAAAAAAGGAAATAAATTAATTCTGGAAAAAGTATAAAATAGGTATTTTTGTTAGTAAAATAATAACAAATTGTTAAAAATATATTATGATTATAATAGCTAATAACAAAATTACTAGTTAAAATATCAAAATCAACTTCAAAATCCTAGTAACATTAGTCTATAAGAAATAATATCACATCCTACTAAATAACTTAAATGAAGAGGTAGAAATGAATAAGGCAGAACTTTAATTGAAGTGCGTTTGCGTTGAGAATTAAGTAAACTATTTAATAGAAGCTGCTCTAAGCACACACTGTCAGGATTCCAACTTCATCCTCCCCCATATCGACAAAACTAGACCAGATGAGCCTGGCCAATGCGATTTTGGTCGGTATTCGTGGGGAATTCGAGAGGGAATGCGACCCTTGCTGGCTCATCATCCCTTTTTATTCCCACAATCCGTATCAATCCGGTCATCCCGTCTGTACTCAATCCGATCACGAACCTATGACCCACGACCACCCCCGCCACCCTCCCTTACCCACTTCCTCACGTTTCACGGTCGGCTCAACCGATATACGTCAGTGGTGCGGTCGGTCGCTCATCTGTTTCGGTCCCACGGTCGATTTCACCGGCTTAGAGCTCTTATGATGAACAAAATGATGGATTTATCAGCTCCCTCCCTCCACTCCCTTGGTGGAAACATAGGGGGAAGGGGGGTATCCATGGCAGCACCCTGAGCCCCTTTACCTCACATTCAAAGCATGGTTATTCATCGTGTGTTGGGGACGTGATTAGTCAGAAAAGGATTTTAGGTTTAGTGGTTGTTTTATAATTATCATAAAAGCACTGAACCGCTGATTCTGATTTTCCTTTGCGGCACATCTTACTACGCGTCTGGACTATCCCCTGATTAACACTAGTAGGCTAAGGGTGTGGAATGTAGAGTTGTAAAGGAAATGTACGCGCAACTTCTTGGAAGAAGACTGGAAAATAATATAGTCATTTAACTATAGCTAGAAGTAGACTTTACTGGACGCATCACGATCAAGCTATCCAAATGGCAGAATTTTATTATAACATCACACTCAAACTATCCAAATGGCAGAATTTTATTCATACATCACGGTCAAACTATCCAAATGGCAGAAATTTATGAATGCATCACGCTCAAACTATCCAAATGGCAGAATTTTATGAATACATCACGCTCAAACTATTCAAATGGCAGAAATTTATGAATGCATCATGCTCAAACTATCCAAATGGCAGAATTTTATGAATACATCACACTCAAACTATCCAAATGGCAGAAATGTATGAATGCATCACGCTCAAACTATTCAAATGGCAGAATTTTATTCATACATCACACTCAAACTATCCAAATGGCAGAATTTTATTCATACATCACGCTCAAACTATCCAAATGGCAGAATTTTATTCATACATCACGCTCAAACTATCCAAATGGCAGCATTTTATTCATACATCACGCTCAAACTATCCAAATGGCAGAAATTTATGAATGCATCACGCTCAAACTATCCAAATGGCAGCATTTTCTGAATGCATCACGCTCAAATTATCCAAATGACAGAATTTTATGAATACATCACGATCAAATTATCCAAATGACATAATTTTATGAATACATCACGCTCAAACCATCCAAATGGCAGAAATTTCTGAATTCATCACGCTCAAATTATCCAAATGACAGAATTTTATGAATACATAACGCTCAAACTGTGCAAATGGCAGAAATTTCTAAATTCATCACGCTCAAATTATCCAAATGACATAATTTTATGAATTCATCACACTCAAACTATCCAAATGGCAGTATTTTCTGAATGCATCACGCTCAAACTATCCAAATGGCAGGCATTTATGAATGCATCAAGCTATAACCATCCTAAATAGCTGCATTTTCTGGACGTATCACGCTCAAACTATTCAAATGATGGAATTCTACAAACGCATCACGCTTTAATTGAACCAAACCAAGTGAGAGAATTTTCTGGATGTATTAAGCTCAAACTATCTATATGTAACAATAATTTTATGAATGCATCAAAATTGAACCATCCCAAATAACCGGATATTTTAGACGCATCATGCAGCCTTGAATGATTAATTATTTAAAATCCACTCAATGTAAACAAGTTGATCATATTATGAATCCACTTACTCAAATAATTATAATATAAACCAAATTATAAATAATTAAACCTGATCATACAGGCCTATTATATGTTATACTCTCTTTATTTTAATAAAGTCACAACCAAAATTATAGAACCTGAAATACGAGTATATTCATAAGCAGAACTTGCTAAAACTGCACCTGTGAGCGTTCCCCGATCCCACCCCCCACTTAATCCCCATTTGACAAATCACACATAGGCTCTGCTTTACATACTTGACATGAGAATGTACGTACTCTCGAATATGGCCCATGAATGTTCTACCGATTGATGATGACATCTCACAGGTATAGTTTAAACTAGCTCTGCTTATCCGGGCAGCATTCCGTGACACGACACTGGTCTATAGATTATTTACCTCTACTCCACCTATTATGACTATCATAGTTTATTGTTTAATTCTCTAATCTTTGATTAGCTACATCACTGTTCGTAAACAGTATAAATATTTTAAAGATTTCAACTTTAATTTCAAATTAAATTTTCACGGGCCTCATTGACTCAATCACGTAACCAAACTCGCATCGGTATGCACGCGAACTATATTTCAAGTTCATCTAGTCTGGTGTTGTGGTGACCGGGAGGTTAGGTTCGAATACCACCTGGGTATGTTGCGGGTGTTTTTGTTCTAAATGGTTTTGTATCCTCTCACCATGCAATTGTGCTAACATCTTCTTTAAATTGAACCTTTTTCATTCTTACCCAATAATTATAATCAAATGCCCAGACATAGTCTATCCCGAATGGATAGTAAGACGCGGTGCTAAAAAAAATTGCTCAGATGGTTAAGAAGACGTGGTGCAAATAATAAATAAATATCGAGATCATCAGGTATATTAGAGCAGGGTTACCAAACTTTTAGACCAAAGGAACCCTTGTTCGAGAAAAATAAATGCTTGAGCCCTCATACAAAAATGTACACTAATATTATGATTTGTGAACATTCAATAACGACAGCTAAATTGTACAATTATAAGCGTATAAAACAAACGGAATACATCATATATATTGACTGCGCCTTTGGTAAATGTCCTTTATTCAGATTTGAAAAAATCGGCAATCCTAATTACTGATGCTATTTTATAGTGTGAAAAACCAATAAAGAATATTCTAAAGATCGTCCGGTGGAGCTTGAGATAACCAAGAGCCAAAGGTTCTGTGAAGCACAATTTGAAAAACGCTGTATTAGAACATTCAAATTGTGAACATTAGAAGGCTTAGCTATCCCTAAAAGTCAATAAAAATAAATATAAAAATAAATACATCTAATTTAAAACATAAAGAGTACGGTATTTTCCGTTAAAAACTCAAGATTGGTATTTTTCAGTATCACAGTGCTTTCTCTTTTATTCGTTTGTATATGATAAATAAAAACGTAAAATATGCATTCCCTTCGTACGTTCTGTATCAGTCCTTGTTAAGAAACGCCAGTCTCTATGAGTGTAGAGATTATATAATATAAGCTCTACCACGGCCGTCTTTAGTTACAGGCCAGAATACTGAGGTTTGGCAACACTGCGTTGAGGCTGGTCAACAACACAGCCAAGCATGATATTATAATAATATTTGTGAACATTACATAATCTTTACCTGGTATATTTATTTTAAATTATTATTATTTACATGTTTATTTGTTGTATTTTTCAACCTTTGAAATGTTTTTGTTTAATGATATAAGTGAACATGTTTAGATTTATTGTCAGTATCGTTCAAAGCGACTCATCAGTTTTTAAATGAAGAAATTTGTAAATATTCACACAGTTCTCCGTAAGAAACAACAGATCACTAGGCCTCATGACGTCACTGAAAGAGGAGTTGCCACATTTAACAGTCTGGCCTATGACTAAAGATGGCCATGGCTTTACGCTCATATTATGGAGTGAGGGGCAAGGGGTTGGGGTAGTATAATACGCCACTAGATGACTGTGTGTCACCTCCAGATGATGGAAACAGACATTGTATTGTAAGAATGAGAAACAAAGTGGGGTTCTTATACAGACCAGGAGGGGTTTAAGTCATCACCCACACACACACACACTGCTAAACAAACAAAAAAATAACGAAAAGAAATAACGGTATCCGAAGGGGGCGGAGGAGTTGAAGAGAAACAACAGGGAATAATGGTTTCCATGAAGTTATTTAAATTTTCCTGCATACAAATTGAAGTGATCTTATGTAAAGAGAAATTGTTCGTCTTTTTCTTTCTCTACTCTTATGTTTGCAGATTTATTTAGCCTTTAAAAGGGGATATTTTCTCCACGTGGTAAAGATAATGATAAAATTGGAAGATATTACGTAGCATGCTGGACAATGAAAGTGGGTGAAATGACAAACATGAATGGAGTTTGAATTGAAGCAAGTGAAATGACAAACATGAATGGAGTTTGAATTGAAGCAAGTGAAATGACAAACATGAATGGAGTTTGAATTGAAGCAAGTGAAATGACAAACATGAATGGAGTTTGAATTGAAGCAAGTGAAATGTCAAACATGAATGGAGTTTGAATTGAAGCAAGTGAAATGAGAAGTCTGGTGTAAAACTAAGCTTATTGATTGTACGACTGAATGTACTGTATTGTACAAAATTGTGTGCATTAAATTGTAAAAGAATATTAGTCCCACAAACTTTACCCAGAGTCTGTTCACATATTGAATATAAGATTTCAACAATTCAATGTATCTTTAGTCTTTTATTCAGTTAATAATCATTGAATACATTTGTTAAATAGTATTTACTCCAAGCACTCATCTAATAATCCTAAAAGATATCACTATGAATAATAAAAGGAATATTAAAAATTTGATTTTTACTTTCTCTCTATCTTACAGGTAGAGAAAGTATGGTGATCGTCAAAAAAATCGAACTCGAGATTTTGATGAATTTTGACGTTTCATGACTTCCTGAATCCGAAAAAGTGGTTTTTGAATTTCCGTCTGTCTGTCTGTCTGTCTGTCTGTCTGTCTGTACCTCCAACTAGAGCCTAAACTATTTTACCGATTGAGCTGAAACTTGATATCTAGGGTTTTCATAGGGTTGCCCCGAGGGGTTTTTGGAATTGGATATCTACCCCTAAAATTAAGGGTAGTTTACTGAAGGGAAAAAAGAGAAAAAGTCGATTTTCTCAAAATCGGCTCTAACGATTTTGATTAAATTTCATTTATGAACATTAATAAATATTCCAAACAAAATGGCTACTCTCAATATTTCGGCAAAATGGCTTTAAGGGCTCCGGTCTGATGCGTAAATTAACATTTTTTATAATAGCTCCGAAACTATTTGAGATATGAAATTACTTAGCATTACAAATATGTATATATATTTATAATACAAATATTTTATTCGAAACATATTTTTATAAAATCAATAATTTTCAATCTATACGCAATTATATATATATTTTTAGCTTTTTGGACATTAAAGCTTAAGTATTGCGATCGTAAAAAAAACTAACCTGAAATGTTGATGGATTTCGACGTCTCATGACCCCCCGAACCCTAAAAAATAGTCTTTGCAATGCCGTCTGTCTGTGTGTCTATTAAAACTTAAAATTAAGGGTAGTTTACTGAAGGGCAAAAAGAGAAAAAGTCGATTTTCTCAAAATCGGCTCTAACGATTTTGATTAAATTTCATTTATGAACATTAATAAATATTCCAAACAAAATGGCTACTCTCAATATTTCGGCAAAATGGCTTTAAGGGCTCCGGTCTGATGCGTAAATTAACATTTTTTATAATAGCTCCGAAACTATTTGAGATATGAAATTACTTAGCATTACAAATATGTATATATATTTATAATACAAATATTTTATTCGAAACATATTTTTATAAAATCAATAATTTTCAATCTATACGCAATTATATATATATTTTTAACTTTTTGGACATTAAAGCTTAAGTATTGCGATCGTAAAAAAAACTAACCTGAAATGTTGATGGATGTCGACGTCTCATGACCCCCCGAACCCTAAAAAATAGTCTTTGCAATGCCGTCTGTCTGTGTGTCTATTAAAACTTAAAATTAAGGGTAGTTTACTGAAGGGCAAAAAGAGAAAAAGTCGATTTTCTCAAAATCGGCTCTAACGATTTTGATTAAATTTCATTTATGAACATTAATAAATATTCCAAACAAAATGGCTACTCTCAATATTTCGGCAAAATGGCTTTAAGGGCTCCGGTCTGATGCGTAAATTAACATTTTTTATAATAGCTCCGAAACTATTTGAGATATGAAATTACTTAGCATTACAAATATGTATATATATTTATAATACAGATATTTTATCCGAAACATATTTTTATAAAATCAATAACTTTCAATCTATACGCAATTATATGAATTTTTTTAACTTTTTGGACATTAAAGTTTAAGTATTGCGACCGTAAAAAAAAACTAACCTGAAATGTTGATGGATGTCGACGTCTCATGACCCCCCGAACCCTAAAAAATAGTCTTTGCAATGCCGTCTGTCTGTGTGTCTATAAAAACTTAAAATTAAGGGTAGTTTACTGAAGGGCGAAAAGAGAAAAATTTGGTTTTCTCAAAATCTGCTCAAACGATTTTGATTAAAATTCGTATCTAGGCGTTGATTAAGATTATAAATAAACTGGCTATTTTCATTTTCCTATGAAAATGATTTTTAGGGTACTTTACAGAAGCGTTAATTTCCGTATCTCCACAACTATTGGAGAAACTAAACAACTTATCATTGCAAAATTGTAGGACTATTAGAAATAAAAAACTTTTATTTGACATATATTTTTATAAAAGCAGCAGTTTCTGAGATATTTGCAAATATATTAATACAATTTTGTGAGCTTTAGTTGTAAACATATACTACTTAAGTCTTAACGCAATAATTCTCCAATGCCATAGAGTAATTAAATATAAGTATCTAAAAAAGTATGTTATTTTTCCTTAAATCTCTTAGGAGAAATGTTTGCATAGCAATGATCTATCTCCATTTTAGACTCAATAGTCAATATTTACATTTTTTATTGGTCAAAATGTATAAATGAATAATTAAATATCAATGCGATGACTTGAAGATCTGCAACACCTTATAAAATGTTAAAATTTTAACCAGAAATCGAAATTTTAATACGAAGTGTTGACCCTTGTGGAAGACATTAAACTGTTTGAAATGCTCTTAGGTGGACAAAGATGCGCCTCTTTTCTCATTGATTATATATCATTGTATATTATTTTATGCGTGTTCTTATGTGGAGTGGTGATGATACAATGTACATTATTCCGTTCAGAAATCTTACGAGTTTATAGAAAGAGAGAGAAAGTCTGTGCGGTGCGCCGTACCATTTTTTTTTTTTTAGTTTCAAAATAGTCGAAAACTTTTTATATTTTAGGTCGAATTTACTATAATTTTAGTTTTTGTTTGTTTGATAAAGAATTTGGCTGTTAGTAACCATACAATTATTCATTCAAAAAAGTAACCATCTAGCAGACGGGATGTTTACAATCAAAATGTTGTACAATGAAAATGAGGAATATAAGACGTGCTCTATTTCCTACAAGTCACAAGATATAACATACAATAAGTCGTGCAAAGGAAGTCTTTGTGCAGTCTTGCATATTCACACGACACAATCTTGTGTCCATAATGTCTCGTACAATATTTTGTAGAGTAAATGGTGGTGTGTTGTATCAGGAATTAGGATACATAGGACTTATATGTTAGTAATGAATTTTAAAGACTTAGCTCAAGACATGGCCTAAAGTCATAAATAGAAATAAATAAAAAATGTGTATTATAATTTTTACTAAATAACACTTTATCGTCTCTGTGATAATTTACTACCATGTACTTGAATAAAATATATCTTAACTAAATAAAATTGCTCTTGATCTTTTAATAGAGTTGTAAACGAGAAGGGTAATGAGTTAATGAGTCTGTGTTTGTGTCAAACACATGGCCTAAGTATAAAGATATTCACTTGTATACATAACAAAGTCGTAATTCCGTGAACGATGATTGATTTTTTGGTTTATGATGAGAGAATTAGAAGCCTAGTAAATAATTATAGTAAGTAAGAGGGAAAGTGGAAAATGACAGGATAAAAGAATGAGAGAGCAATATGAAAGATTGCTGGGCGAAATATTAACTTGACTAGAGCATGAATGGAATGTAGAGATAAATTATAAAGATATGGAAAATGCTTGGAACAGAATAAAAGAGGTGGTAATTGAGTACGCAAAATATATGTGTGTATCTGCAGTGGGGAGAAACTTAAAAAGAGATGCAAGATGGAATGAACAGGTGGAAAAAACTGTGATAGAAAAGATAGAATCATACAAACTAATGATGGCTGTGAAGAATTAAACAGGACGTAAGAGGTTGTGGGCCATATGCAAAGAGAAAAATATAAATTCAAAGAAAGTAGTAAAGAAGAGTAAGGAGCAAAATAAATTAAAAGAAGAAGAAAGAATGCAGATTGATTTTGAGGGAAATAAGAAGTTGTTCTGGAAGTGGGTAGAAAGAATTAAATAAGGAGTGCAAGAAAGAACCTATGATATTCATAATGAACATGATGAGATTATCTGGGATGAGAACCGTATAAGAGAACGATGGAGGGAGTATTTTGAGAAATTGCATGGCAAAAACTCAGAGAAAATGACAGAAAATAGGGAAAATAGTTTTTTAAGAGAAATAATTAAAGAGGCTGAGGTGTTAAAAGCTGTGAAAATGTTTAGAAAAAAATGGAAAAGTTGCGGGCGTAGATGGGATTATAAGAATAATACTTAAGATTCGGATGGACATCTCAAGGTTTTGCAAATCTCTCTTCCAAGTAGTACTATGTATTATCACCTCACTAGAGGTGCGCTACTGTAGCTATGGCAGTCACCACACCGACCCCTCTCACCCCTTCTATACTTCCCCCTTTCAGAGTGTCCTTACATTCTACAGTTAATCCCCTAATCCTTTCAACTTTGTTGCTTGCTACACAACAAAAGACAAGCTGTCACCGTTATTTTCTCCAAGGAGTGATGCCGGGTTTTGAGCCGCAATCTAGGCGTTTTATAGAATGACGTCCAAAGTAAAAGGACAAGGGCTCGAATCCCTGTCAAAGTACAATTTTTTATAGTTACCTTAGGAAATCATTATTTACAATCAATTTTGACATTTTTATCTAGTTTATTACTGTAGGAATATGAAAAAATATACTTTCTTTCCTATATTCAAGAAAATATAGCCATTTCTTTTTCTTTTTTTTTTCAGTTACATAGTTTTTACAGTCGCTACTTGCGCAAACTATTTAAATACATGGTATAAGGAAGTTAGAATTAAAATAAGTGCACCACAATTTGTTTTTACAGAAGAAGAAAAACCAAAGTAAAAACTACACATTGCTCTAGATGTTAGGCTGTTAAAAAAAATTGGAAATATATTTTTTTTAAATATGTAATGAGTCAAAAAAAGATGGCCAAAGTTGATGAAAAATTGTAATGTTTTAAATGTTATTTCAATTAAATAAAATGTACACACTGGACACCTACGTTACTTTATAAATAGGCCCTGCTGTTAACATTTTCTAAACACCATAAAAACAAGAACATTGTATTCTAAGAACTAAAGAAAATCTGAACTAAATAAAACTCTGTAAGCCGCGTTTCCATTTAAAATCATTAATTTATTACTATAATATGATTATAAACCATCTTGAATTAAGTTTTTCTTATTGTTTAATTCAGCACACAGGCTATTATTAACTTAAACTGATTAGGTAGAGATGAGGAAGGTAGCTAAGAGGAAGTGAACCCACATTTGCGTGGAGTGAAGATGGGAAAACCAGAGTGATATATAATTTGTGTGAAATCATTAAATGTATATATATATATATATATATATA
>CABFWB010000536.1:110106-126307 GCA_902151455.1 Timema bartmani
TATTTTTAATATATATATGTATATATATATATATATGTATATATATATATATATACACATTTAAATTGATGGGGAGGTCGAGGTTCAAATCTTGTCTTCATGAACTGAAGAGGGTTTTCCCGTTAAATGTATGTATGTGTATATGTAACCTCGACCTCCCCATCAAAGCCGATCAAACCAAAGGCAAGCAAAGGCTAGAACACCGCTGTGGGTAACTAATCTTTGTAAACAAATATTTACTTTCTCTCGATACCTCAGAGCGAGAATATTGTGACCCTCAAAAATTCAAAGTATTTACTCCAAGCACTCATCTAATAATCCTAAAAGATATCACTATGAATAATAAAAGGAATATTAAAAATTTGATATTTTTTTTTAGTTTCAAAATAGTCGAAAACTTTTTATATTTTAGGTCGAATTTACTATAATTTTAGTTTTGGTTTGTTTGATAAAGAATTTGGCTGTTAGTAACCATACAATTATTCATTCAAAAAAGTAACCATCTAGCAGACGGGATGTGACCCTCAAAAATTCAAAGTCGAGATTTTGATAAATGTCGACATTTCATGACCCTCTTAAAAAAAAAAAAGTGGTTTTCACAATGCCGTCTGTCTGACTACCTTAACTTGGGCTAGAGCCCGATTGGGCTAAAACTTGGTATCTGGGGTTTTCATAAGCTCCCCCGAGGGTTTTTGGAATTAGATATCTAACCCTAAATTTAAGGGTAGTTTATTGAAAGACAAAAAGAGAATAAATCTATTTTCTTGAAATTCCCTCTAACGATTTTGATTAAATTTTATATCTAAACACTGTTTATCATTATAAACATGATGGAAATTTTAATTTTCTCATGAATTTGACTTTGATTGTATTTTACATAAGGGATTATTTCAAATTTTCATAATTTTTCTGCAACTATTTTAAATACGTAATCACTTGTCATTATAAAGTTGTAGTACTATTAAAGATAAAAATCTTTTTTATTTGAGATATATTTTTATAAAACCAATAAGTTCTGAGATATAAGCAAATATAAATATATTTTTTAAAACAGGCCTTTGAAAATAATTTGATTCTAATGCTCTTTGGTTAACAAAGATGTTTCTCTTTTCTCACTTTTTGGGAACAGTGCTCCTAGTTCATGATGCTATAGAGTAAGTAACAGTGTATATTATTTAATTTATGATTATGTGTATACCTATTATTTTGCTTCACGAATCTTGCGAGTTGTTAGTAAATGTCTATTTCAAGAAAAAAGCGAGAGAAAGTCTGTGTGGTGCACCCTATCATTTATCTTTTATTACTAAAATACAAGATTGCCTTTATCTCTATGGTTTGTGGACCTATAATTTCGAAGACACTTTAATAATAATAATAATTATTATTATTATTATTATTATTGTTATTATTATTATTATTGTTATTATTATTATTATTATTATTATTATTATTATTATTATTATTATTATTATTATTATTATTATTATTGGAGTTTACCAATGACACAAATAGAGGTTATGTAATATCATTAAAATTATTTTACTCGTGTTAATGTGTACAACAAGATCCATAAATTATGTACCCCTTTTTTTAACCACCTGTATGTATACATGTGTGTGTGTTCATCATTTTTCTTTTAAGTACGCCTTAAACTAAAATAATGTGATATTTTCAGGGGACAGAAATGTTAGCTTTGACACACATGCCCACCCTCCCCTAAAGTAAATTTTCTGGATGCACCAATGAATCTTAATATCTTCAAAATAAATCCTGCTATAAGTATGAAAAGTTTTTGTACGTCTATAAAATATGAATACAACTATTTAGAAAAGGATTTTTTATCTCTTCTTACAAAACAATTGTTATACAAATAGGTTATATCTAATAAAATTATTTATGAGTTAAACAGAATCAAGCCTACCCTATAAGAAATACTTTTAACATAGATAATGCAAATACATCACAGGGAAAATTTTCAACAACTCAAGTTTGGAGGTGACAGACAATTAGTGTCGAGTCAAGGGCTCTATCTGAACAGGGAGAGGGAAGGGGGAGTAGCGGGGCTTACAAAAAGATGGTAAGATAGATAATGCGAAAAAGGAGTTGGGGAGGATAGGTAGAGGTACTTCCGATGACAGACCCCTCTAGCAGGAAACCACTGAGCTTTTTTAACAGTTAAGATATTATTTAATTTGAAAATACCAAATTTTGTAAAAATTATTGTGTTATAAATATTCGTCGTGTATGATAGAACATTATCTTACTCTCTATAATAATATGATAACTTCAAAACTATATTCTTGTATTTCATGTTTTATTTTAATTTAATGTAATTGAAATTATGTCTTATTATAAAAAAGTAAATATTAACTTGTAATTTTCTTATTAATTAATATAGTTCATTTTAAATTTACAAGTTAAATATAATACAAAAAACCACATGTTGTTACTATGCATAGTTTCTGATAAATAGGCTGTACAACAGTATCGTTCTTATATAGTAGGTGTCCATCCGAATCTTAAGTATGGGGGCAGGGGGGGATTATGTAGGTTGTTCAATGTGTGTGCTGGAATTTCAAATGTTCTCAATGACTGGATGAAGGCTGTCATTGCTCCTTTGTAAAAAGGCAGAAGCACTAAGAGTCAATGTAAGAATTATAGGGCAATTAGTTTGTTAAGTATTCCAGGCAAAGTTTTTGGGAAAGTCTCAATTGAGAGGGTGTGTTAAAAAAAACTGTGAACAAGATTTGGGGTGTGCAATGTGGTTTCATGAAAGGTAGAGATTGCATGGACCTGATATTTGCATTACAACAACAAATTGAGAAATGTATGGAAGTCAGGAAGAAAGTTCATTGTACATTCATTGATATGAACAAAGAGTATAATCGGGTTAGTATGAGTATGTTATGGAATGTTCTTTAAGAGTATATTGTGGATGCATGGTTAGTAACTGCAATTATGGCGGTGTATGATTGAATTGAAGCGTGCGCTAGGAAGGATGTAGCTTGGAGCGAATGGTTTGACGTTGAACACGGTGTTAGACAAGGTTGTGTTATGTCTCCAGGGTTGTTGAATGTATTCATGGATAAGCGTGTGAGGGGTGCTTGGAAAGACGCATTTGGTGTACAATTGGACAATTTGAATGTTTGAGTGCTGCTATATGCAGATAATATCATATTAGGCTGAGAATGAAAGTGACATACAGGGTGAATTAATTCTTTTGAATATGGGAACGGCCAGGATGAATCTTCGTATAAATGTCTTCAAAACTAAGGTGATACATTTTTAGAAGGATGGACCAGGAAATGATTGTCAGCTTAGTATGAATGAAAAACTGTTAAAACAAGTGAATGATTTTGTTTGTCTTGGTAGAATTTTCTGTGAAACTGGAAGGATGGATGGTGAGATCGACAGATGGGTGAATGTATCTCAAAGAGTCGTTAGATATGTGTGTACTATTGGAAAGACTGAAGTAATACCAAAAGATGCAAAGATGTGTGTTAACGCCAACATTGTTTTATGGCTGTGAAGCGTGCGTTTTCCAGGAGAAACGCAAGATCAAGGTTAATGCGGTTGGAATGAAATATAAACTCCATTCACGGTAGGAATTACTCTCTGAAAGGTCTTTTTTTCCTACCAATAGCCTACTATATAATAGATTTCTAGTAGGGAAAAAGGCCTTTCAGAAAACAATTCCTACGGTGAACAGACTTTATAATAAATATGTGGAAAAATTCTTATGGAAATAGTTAGTAATGAATGGGTGCGGAAGGAGTGAGGTTTGAAAGCGAATCCAATAGATCAATGTGAAAGAAGGATTTTACGTTGGTTTGGACTTGTTGATAGGGTGGTTTGTGTGACGAAACAAATATATTAATGTAAAGTGTGTGGATCAAAAAGAAGGGGTAAGCCATGAAATACGTGGCTAAATGTTGTAGATGAATGTGAGCAAAAAAGAGACATCAAGAGTTTTATAAATAAAAGAGCATGTAGGCATATGACTCGGTATATTTTGTTGAAGTGAAGGTAGTATGCATGGATAGGGATGTGTGGAGAAAGTTAATGAGGATGGATTAAATACAGAGTAGTTTTTTGAGCTATATGTACAATTTAGTTCCTACCCCATAAGAGTACGGCGTGACTAGGTATGTCTGTATGTAACAATGGGAAAATTAATACGCGAAGAAAATGTGTAGACAGTCATTAACTAGGGGTATAAAAGCGTGTCTTGAATTATTATTTTTACAATTTTTGTTGGAATACAATTTGTACGCGTGGGATTAAAGAACTTTTGTCCTAAATTAAACATTTTTAGGAAATTTTCTTATAATTTTAATGTTACAAAAAAACTTCTACGTAGGCTATTTAGTGATAGTAATGATAATAATTTTATATCAAATAAAATTTTATAATATCAAAACCTAAAAAATACTCAAGAATATATTATTTTAAATAAATTTCTGGCATATTCAGCCAAAATAATTAATGCAAATTCACTTCCTACATATCCAACCATTAACTAGCTCCTGGCACATGTTAAGCTATTCTTACATTCCTAGCTCTAAGATGTATTTAACTCCTCTCTAACCCCGACAACCTCATTACAAATTATAAAACTTCAAAAGTAGGGTGGTGTTTTTTATAGCAATGGAAATATTAGAAAATGTACCATGTCATTCAAATGGATAGTAAGGGAAAGGGAACAGTTTAGTAGTGCAGTCCCATCAAGATTTTCTTGTCCAGGTAAAGTAACGCAAGCTAGAAGATCCTACCTTGTTTGATTCCACAATGGTGTAGTTTATAATATAGGTCCATGGTGTAGTCATTTAAGGTTAAAACGTTATCTACCAGGTTAATCGACAATTGATTTCCAATTTAAAATATTTTTTAGGATTAGCGTTAATATATAAATATAAATTAATCTTGTAATTCCCTTACTCTGATAAATTTTGTGTCTTTTCTTAGCGCTGTGATCTTTAAAACTCCCTTTATTATCTTAAGTTCGACAGTCTCTGACATAGCGGATATACAGGGGGTGTCCGGTGGTGAGAGTGGGGGGTAGGCAGTCAAACATTTATAGATCCATTCATTCTACTAGCCCAGTAACTGTTGGTGTGAGATTTTAACAAAATATAGTCAAATATACATATTAAAACTGCCAAGTGCATTCATGGATAAAAGGGGACCCACACTACTCCCACCCTCCACCCCCAAAGTATAATTTCTGTCTATGGTTGCTGATAGCCAATAATTACACTCAACCCTAATGATTGCAATTCATACCATCTCACCCTTTTTTTTCACCCACCTTAGAGATCGACAACTTAAAACGCAGAGTTTTGTCTTCATCAAGGAAATGTTCCACCAAAGAGAAGTCGAACGCGATGCACTCTCTCGATATGAATGTATCGCAGACGCTTTCGACGTCATTACGTGCTAGGTCGGTGAACACAATCATCCCACTTGCACCTGATCTTCTAAATTCTAGCTCGTACCTGAAGTAATTAGCATATTCCACCGGCCCTATGTACCGCAGTAGGAATAACAACTTCCTGGCAATACAATCCCTCTTGAGATTAAACCAAAAGAGCTCGTTGACCATGGAAAGCAGACTGACGAAACTACTGTCTAAGTCTTCTCTGAAATCGGTGTGGCAGAACGAGACTACGTCCTCCGAATCACACGTCTGGCGCCATTTGTGAAACTTCTTGGCGTGAGGCAGAATCTCTTCCCTGACGCCTTCCCAAGGGCAACCACTGTCGAGAGAGCAACGACGTGGACGGTAAGGACACTCGGTGACGTGTTGACCCATGTCCTTGACAAGGACTTTACTTTCACACCCGGAGGAAGCGTTTTCGCAAGGTACCATCACGAACGCGATGGCTTTCTCGGCTAAGAAGTTCCTGGTCTTCAGAAACCGCTTGTTGCAAGAAGGGCACGCCCGGTGCTTTCCCTTACACGTGCCGCAGACGTTGTGACCTTGCTTGCATTGGAACACAGGGAGGGTGAGAAAACTGGAGCAGCCCACGCAATGGAACAGCAGCATGTCACTCTCGTTGGAGTTACCCCCTGATGGTAGCTTCTTCTATCCCCGGAAAGGGAGAGAACTGTACGAAATATAACAAGGACATTAATAAGGCTGAAAAAACCTTCACATTTCTCAATGGCCCGTTTTTAAAAACCACACATTTTCAACAAGAAATGAGTATTCATTAAATTGTCACACTATAAATCAAAGTCAAGACATTATCCCCCTCCCCCCGAGAGTTATTTTTAATCACTATAATACTAAGTTTTTTTGTTACATGAACCACATATTACTCCCCATCTGGGCTGTTCGCATATTTACACAAATAGCGTAAAGATTAAGTAGGGGGATCTATTAGAAATGTACATTCATTTGCCTTAAAGGAGAATGGAAAACTCTTTTATAGAAACCCTTTTTAGTACACCTGGCCAGAATTCAAACCCTGAACTTCCCGTCACCATCAAACCAGACGATACCTACGCCATAGTTCGTTTTCCCACCAATTCGAGTCACAAGACCTATTAATGACTCATTCTAAGAAGTAAGGATAAGGAAGAATGTTTAAAGGAATTTCATCTGTAGGAAATGAGAGTACTTTAGTAAAATGTAATGTATAACACCAGATACCTTTAATGTAACTTCTAGAATTTTAACCTTGATCTCTTAGTCATGGACGACCAAATGCAGTGTGAGTCCTTAGACGACTCAACCATTACCGTTGAGTCACTCTATGAGAAAAAAAAGGGTAATTTAAGATTGCTATTTTCCTTTATTGGAGTAATAGCCAACCATCCTTCAACTTCACGAAACACTCAAATAAATTGGGCTAGGAACAAATTATTGGCAAAGGGCCAGATTCATAGTCAGACATAGTGTGCCTTATGTGTTGATTGAAACCAAATACAATACGACACCTACCTAGAAACCAGGTGAAACCGGCCTAATCCATTCGAGTTTAGGTAGGTGTCGTCTTGTATTTAGTTTCGATCAGCACTTTGGGTGTACTAAGTCTGACTATGAAACTGGCTCTAAGACTCTGATCCAATGGTGCTTAGATAAGTTGACCTGGTGGTCTAGGGGTAAGGTGTCGGATTTCTGTGCTGGGGGTGCGGGGTTCAATCCTCGGTCCCTGTACAGATTTATCTGACCGCCAAACCCTTCCTTCACCTCTGACAAGACGTGTATTAATCACAACTTGTGAATGTGAGGAATGCCAGGCCTCCACTATGGTTCGGATTCCACGTTAAACTGTAGGTCCTCCATTTCATCTCACAATCACCCTACCATTACACATTAGCGTGAGTGCGTACAATCCGAAAGGGTAGTAAGATGTGGTGCTAATAATAATCTACCTTAGATAGTAACTTGTAGCTCTTCTAGCCAGTAAAACTGTATGTAGATTAATGGAACTCAACCCGCTGATGTGTTTAAATGATCTAAGGTGTTACTCACGCAGTAGACTTGAATTCCGATAATGGATAGGTTGTGTCTAAAATCCTAGTTGGGCGTATTGAAGGTAGTTTTCCACACTACTTCAACAAAAATGTGGACACACTTCCTTTAAATTCAACCTTACTCGTCCCTAACACATTGACGTAATTTAATCATATACGTATAGCCCGAAAATAGTAGTGAGACCATCTGACGAAAAAAAAAGGAGTACTCGAACTGAAACCACAAGATTTTCCCGACTTTATACATTGGCAGAAGAAGGTGTTTGTATTGCTTATAGAAGCATTCGTTTGGTTACATGATCCACTAATGTGTATTCATGGACCATGTGTTTTGATAAATGGTGTCCATTTTGAAAACTGTAATATCCCTTTATCTATTTCCACTGTCAATTAAGCTAAATTTATCTTTAATCTGTTTTATCTGCTACATTCATTGAAGTATATATCAAAATATAACTGCCTTGTGCTGATGTAACCAGGTAAAACCGCTTATAACCAAACTGAATATTTATAGTTATATTAATTTGTAAAAGAGTTTACACAGATATAAATTACCTTGTACTGGTGTTGGCAGGTAAAACGCAGATGACCACCAAACTAAAGGTCTGTAGTTATAGTTGTCGGTGCAGATACTCAAGTACTATTATCTTTTAATAGTGTTGGCAGGTAAAACGTAGTCAGCCGTTGTAATGTTGGGGTTGGAAGATGAATTGTGTTGGATCGTCGAACCGATGGTCTTGACTTCTGGTAGGAGTGGTCCGCGTGTATATCCTGATCATAAGAGCTTTCACTCATTTCTTTTTAAATACAATCTCGAATAATTGTTCTCAATATTTGAACCTGTAAAGGGGGAATGAATGTTTAGTAAAGCACCAGAGATTTCAAAATGGCCATGTAAAATCTTTCGGGATGGTTTCTTTACTAAATTAAAGTAAATAAAAATTGTTGTAAAATTTAAAGCATGTTACACTTGAGAAAATATTAGTTATTTCAATAAGGCTTTGTAAAAAATTCTAAAATTAAACAAAATAATGTTGTCTTATGTTTCCCCCGTAATAAAAATCTATTAATAGTTATTTTCATGATGAACAGCTTAAACAACATTATTTTACTGTACATAATTTTTTTAAACATAATTAGTATATATATTTTAGCTTAATTTAATAAAAAGGAATATGTTTTAGGCTCATATTGTGCTCGATACAATAGCATTCTTAAAATTCAAAGTCAGATTTTTTTTATTCATGCTAAATTTGAAAATAGAGCTTGTTTGCTCAAGTTTTCACTTAAAATTCCGCAGACTCTTGCCCGCTGGAAAGATTTTGAATCTGTATTATAGTTTTATATTTTATTTTTAGCATGTGATCATATAGTCGTTGAATTTAACTAAGCTGTTTGGATGTTTGTTTATGAACCGCGTCTTACTACCTCTGATTACACACATGTGTACAAAGTACGCCAGTGTGCTAAGAATGTGGAAGTTTGAATTTGGAATAAGTGTACCCACATTTACATGGAGGAAGAGTGAAAAAACGTTTAAGAAAGACCACCCTTAGTACACCCGACCAGAATTTGTATCCTAATCAGCAAACTAGTCTACTGCAATAGTCAAGGCCGTAGCCAGACAATAATTTCAGAAGGGCGGGAGGGAGGGGGTTGGTGGGCACATCCCCCAATTGTCGGAAGATAGAAAAAATTACAAATGATAAACAGATCTAGAAGGTATCTGAAGTGTTTTTTATGGCAACATAGCCCCCTAACTGTCAGAGTCTAGGACAAATTCTAAATATTAAACACCTCTAGAAGTTCTCTGAAGTGCTTTTTATGGTAACACAGCCTCCTATTTTGCACTTGTATCTTAATTTTGATATTGTTTGAACCATAAATAAAGCCATATATATTTTGTTCATAAAATTTCTGGCGGTGAACCCCCGAACCACCCCCCCTGGCTACGGCCTTGGCGATAGTGATGTCTAGACAATGCGGCCCCCAAAATGGGCTATTTGGATCATGAAAGAAGATTTGAAAGAAGTTTCAAATGCTCCGAACTGGTAAATAATTTGTTTTTTTTTTACTTTGAAAAGTGAAATCAGTTAACATCACTTGTCAAAGGGATTCAACATATTTTAGAGGAGGGTTCATAAGGAAATGTTTTAGTAAGTTTATAGCGTTCAAAAGCCCACATCATTGGTCACGTGGTCTAAATATCAGGCTCATATAGTCTGGTTTGCTGGTGATGGGTAGGTCAGTGTTCGAATCTCAGTCTAGAGTATTGAGGGAGGTTTTATCTAAATGTTTCTCCACTTTTATGCCACGTAAATGCGAGTATATTTCCTCTAAATTTTACCTCAACCATTTCTAAGCAGTTAGCTTTACAGATACTAATATGTAGTAAAAATAAACTTTACAAATAGGCCAAAAATATCATGAACGGATTATATATATAATTATAAGCATTTCAAATTCAATTTGAAGTATCGTAAGCTAATTTAATTAGTACTAATCCTATATATTGTTGTTTATTTTAAACTAGCAAAAGTACCCGGTGTTTCCCTGGGTAGCTACGCATTTTATTGCACTAAACTTTTAATGCTTCCTAACCAGTTTTTAATAAATTTAAAAAAAACTAATCAAAACTGTAAACTCCTGTTTTGAGGTGTACACGTTAGTACATATGGAACACTAATTTTTAAATTTCAGTATGGTAGATACCACGCAACGATCATGACAGCCAGACAGACAGACAAACAAACTCTTTGTTTTATTAATATAAATACTAAAAACTAAGATAATTTAATTTTCATCTTACCAAAACCAGTGTCTAAATAACATTCTATTCAAATCAGCTCCATAAAATTAAATAAACAACAATTTACAAACAAAGCTTCATAATTACACTCATAACATTCTTTTCTTTTTTTTCATTCGAACAGAAATAATTAAACAAGCACATTGAACAAAACGCTGTGAATCACTGAAGGCTATCTTTGAAACTACGATTCGAATGTGAAAACCCGTTCCATCAAAAGTATTATGTGTGTCACCTTGATAAAATAATGTATTGATGATAAGCCTTATCGTTCAAGTCAAGATGTAGATATTTCCTCATGATAACATAAAGAATATCAACGACAAATAGTTAGCACTTTAAAGTATTGCCAAAAAAAATGTATGTACTATTACTAGCTGTGGAGGGTTGTTATGATATAGTTATAGTAAAAAATGACAAGGCTCACTTCTGTTGCATAATATATGGTAAACTTGATAACTCTAACTCCATGGAGCAATACTTCTATTCAAGAGGTAACGTGATAGCACGAAAACAATTACCTCCTATTGATAGAGGTGCGGAAAAATCGTACCAGCGATAAGATCGAGACGTTTTGTTGGTGTTAGTTTCAAATAAATGTTTCAAGATTTCAAACTACAGTTAATGTTTTTTTTTCCTTCTTTTTTACTTTCTCTTGACCCCTTGGGGAAAGCAGTATTGTGATCGTCAAAAAAAAAATATGAACTCAAGATTTTGATAAATGTCAACGTTTCATGACTCCGTGAAACAGAAAAAGTTGTTTTCGCGATGTCGTGTATCTGTCTGTCTGTCTGTATCACGGACTACAGCCGAAACCATTTTATCGATCGAGCTAAAACTTAGTATTTAGGTTTTTCATAAGGTTCCCCCGAGGTTTTTTTTTTTAAATTATGTAGCTATACCCTAAAATTTTTAAAGAGATTATTGAAGGAAAAAAATAGATAAAATCAATTTTTTTTAACACCCGCTCTAACGACTTTGATTATATTTTGTATCTAGGCATTATTTAACACTACAAACAAAATGGGAATTCTTGTTTTCTTGTGTGTTTAGAGAAGCGGAAATTTCCAATTTTGATCATAACTCAGCAACTGTTTGAGATAACTTATCATTGTAAAGTTGTAGTACTCCTAAAAATAAAAATATTTTTACCGGGAATATATTTTATAAAATAAATAATTTCTATCTAAGCTATAAGCAAATGCATAATTTTTATGGAGCATTTTGAAATATAAAATGTATTGTTATGCTCTTTGAATGACATAATTATGTGTTCTTCTCTCATTGTTTCTGTAACAGTGTGTATTTTTTTAATTTCTGATATTTGTTGTAGTATTTCTGCTACAATTTATATTTTTTTCACAATTCTTACGGGTTTTTAAATGAATGTTTCTATTTCAAATTAAAAGAGAGAGAAAGTCTGTGCAATGCACCGTATCTTTGGTCACGATGTCTCCCTACCCGTTCGGGCTATACGGGTATGTACCAGCTACGCTATTGTGTTAAGGAGAGGGAAGAGTGAATTAGTGGGAGTGTACTCACATTTGCTTGGATAGAGAGTGGAAAACTATTTAAGGAAAAACACCCTCTGTACACCCAACTAGTATTTGAACACGATCTTCTCTTAATCGGCAGTCCTGTCAATTACAAGTGTGATGACTTAGACCATTTGACCACCGAAGCGGGTTAATGTAGATTCTAAATTGAAAGTTCTACAAAATGTGAACATACTTTTTATCGACGGAGTATAGCAATTTCTGAGATAAATCTACGAATATTCTGTTTCAGCACAAAATAAAAAACGTATTTGTTTTGAATACAAATGAATTTGTACTAGAATTAACTGCCTGGAAGTCAATATGTATCAATACTTTCAACTTCAAATCTCGGGTCTAATGCAAGAAGACAATTGTTTGGCTTGTTTCAATTCCAAAACCTGCATTTGGATAAGGAGCGTTCAAAATAATATGGGATCCTGTGGGCAGTGTTGGGCAGAGAAGTTAAGTCAATGTTTTCAAAGGAATGAAAGCCCAGCTAAGTGTTTTTGCCCTTTTTATAGAAAAAACTGTTTTTTTTGTTGAAATAAATCAAATATTGCCTCAATATTAACATAGATTTAAATTGTATACACTTGGTGACCTCAACAGTTCTTGAATACCCACCAAGGGTGTCCTGGAATTTAATGACAACTCTTTTTCTTAATTTAAAAAGTTTGTTATCTAAAGCTGCTATGCTCATGGCAGATATTCAACAACTGTTGATGAAACCATGTGATGAAAATCCAACTCTCTGTTTTTACTGAAGAATTTTTTTTTTTTTTATTTTGGTCCAAAAAATGCTATGTTATATAAACTGCAAACACTGGCCCTTTGTGCGTTCTCTACATCTCCGCCTTAACTAAAGAAAACATTAGTTTTGTTACATTTTAAAATTCATCCAGTAGTAAGTGCATTCTACTTGATAACTCAAAATATTGTATTATGAAACGTAGTTAAAATATAATTCAAGTTATCTTAACTTAGAATGTTACAAAATGCTATTTTTAAAATTTTGTATCCAAAATTACAATTTTAAAATGTACTTTTTTCTCACCCCTACCTATGGATCTCAAATAATTATTTATTATGTGATATGTTGTTTTCCGTGTTCCGTGTACAGCCATCCATCCGGACCACCCGCATACTTACAATGATGGATTAGAGATTAGGAAGGTACAGATTAGAAAAGTGAGCCCACATTTGCGGTGAGAGACTTATATTTAGTTGAGGATTTTTATAAAAAAAAACCTACTTCAGTCTGCTATTGCGTGTTTCAGAGAGAAAGAATACGAGTAAAGTCTGTTCACCGTAGGAATTGTTTTCTGAAAGGCCTTTTTCCCTACCAGAAAACTATTATATAGTAGGATTTTGGTAGGAAAAAAGGCCTTTCGGAGAGTAATTCCTACTGTGAATGGAGTATAGGTGCATTTTCTAAGAGACTGCCGCCAAAAAGGAGTTTCATTCTCTTACAGGTCTTTGACGTCTGCCATCAGCGATTGCGGCTGCAATGGCCGTAATGCTCTGGAAGCGGCCTAACCGCAGTCCAATGTGCATTTTGAAAGGGTTCCTCAGATGCTATCATTTATAAAATATATGAATAATTGATTGGGATATTTGTGTAATTTTGACACAGCAGTCACTTCTAGTGTCAATAATCGAGATTTTGTTTGTAAAGAAATACCATCGAGAGTGACGTCACATATCATAAAAACTAACTTGGAATAAAGGAATCAGGTGATGTGATTCAGATCTATGACTAAGGAAAGTATTAAATCGTCCACAGCTATTCAAGACAATGAACCGATAACTCTTACGTGACTAATAATGTAAATTGACTCCAACGATGTAATTATTACACTTTATTTTGACATTTTAGAGGGAAATACAAATTTAAATTAATCAAAGCTGTAAAATTTGCTATATAATTATTAATAAAGTTATTCTTGAGAATAAATCAGCTTGTAATTTCAACTTATCTCATTGTTATATTATATTTTGAGTATTTAACCACTTTCTGAACCGACTGATTATATCAACACAGGATTTATAAACTTAATCAAATCTAGATCAGATGAAAAACCCAGTCCACGGCCGTCAATTCATCACTATGAAAGGGCAAACCCATATTTCACTAATGATTAAAAAAAATTCAGTCGTGTCAGGAAATGAACCTGTGATCTTTAACCCAGCAGGTATACTCGCTACTGATTGAGCTAAGGTGTTGGACTATGTGTTAAGGCTAGTTTTTATTAATTTCATCAGGGACTATTTGGTATTGAACTCCATCGCAGGAATAATTTCTGATATCGTCTTTGTTGTTAAATATAGGATATAATTAAATCTAGAAATATTCTGTCTGAAAAAGTATTTAATGGGTTTTTTTTCGTCTTACAGCTAAATATCAATTAATTAATGTTGCCAAAACTTCACGTCTTCCTTTGTAAATTAGATGCATTCACAACATTTCCCTCGTCCATACACAGATGCTATATTTTATACTCCCCGGTGTCTTCTAGCTGCCAATAAAACAACAAATCGTCGTTTTAACTTATTTAGACAAACAAAATACATCTGTCGGAGAGCAATAATTGCACACGACTCATGCTTGTAGAGTAAACAGATACAGCAGTGCAGGTCGCATGCGAAGGTCTCACGCATCGGCCGTCTTTGAGTAAATTCACCTTTGCGGGGTGAAAGAAATAGTTGGTTCCATACGAGAATTCTACTATAGTGGGGTTCAAAGAGAAAGGATGCAAGAAGCCGTAAGGGTGCTTTATGACTAAGGATCCTTGCCTCTTGGGTAAGGTGGAGGGAGAGAAGTAGGTGGGGCTGTACGAGAATTCTACTATAGTGGGGCTCAAAGAGAAAGGATGCAAGAAGCCGTAAGGGTGCTTTATGACTAAGGATCCTTGCCTCTTGTTTCAGAGTGCCTGTTTGGTAAGGTGGAGGGAGAGAAGTAGGTGGGGCTGTACGAGAATTCTACCATAGCGGGGTTCAAAGAGAAAGGATGCAAGAAGCCGTAAGGGTGCTTTATGACTTAGGATCCTTGCCTCTTGTTTCAGAACGCTTGTTTGGCAAGGCGTGGCGTGAGGAGTGGGTGGTGCTGTACGAGGACTCCACCATCGCATGGTTCAAGGAAAAAGGGCGCGTGGAGCCGGAAGGAAGCCTGATGGTGAAGGATGCTCCCGAGATGATGGCTGTGAGCCAGTGGACGCTTAGGATCCCTGGACGGCCCGACATGCCAAGCGGGTGCACGGTCGTGCAGCTCATGGCGTTCGGTACGAGGAGGCGAGACAAGGTGCACTGGCTGCTAGCCCAATCAGAGGAGGAGGTTAAGTAAGTATCGCTTTAGTTTTACCCCACTTTGCAGCAGTGGGGTAATAAATATCCCTTAGTTTGGCTTAAGATTTCTTTAAGAGGCTTATTTATGTTTCACCTTAAGCTCGTGTGCATGGTTACTACAAGCTAATTTCACAAAACTACTTAGTCATATTAACTTTAAAATAATGTATCATCATTATAATGAACAGCTTCCAGCCCCTGGCTGAGTCTGTTTGGAACATAAGCCTCTTCACTGCCTCCTTTCTTCCCACCACCTCTCTCCCTCCACCTTGGCCTAGTCCTCTCCGCTCTCCTCCACACTCCTCCTTACTCCCCTCAGCCATCTGTCCCTTTGTCTTTCTCTCAGCCTCCTACCCCCACCTCTATATCCAACATCCTCCTAGGCACTCTTTCCCTCTCTATTCTTCTCACATGGCCATACCACTTTAGTCATGCCTTCTCTATCCTGTCCTGGACTGGCTCGTCTCTTACTATTCCTTTTACTCTTTCATTTCTCATCCTTTATATAATTGTCACACCAATCCTTCTTCTCAGAAATCTTATTTCACTCCCCTGCATTCTGCTGCTATCCTGTTCCTTCATTACCCACGTTTACTGCATCGTACGTCAATATTGGTGGATAATAGGCATTGTAGATCACTCCCTTGCACTTTTCTGACATATCCTTGCTCCAAATCAGGTTTATCACATTTCTTAAATATGCCTCTTCTTGCATTCCTCTCTCAGTTATTTCTCTCCTCTTCCTCCCAATCTCCTCTACAATACTGCCCATATACTTGAAACTTTGTACTTTATTTATACCATAGTTCAAAAGAACTAACATTCAAAGTACTAACTGTGAGCGATACCACCCCTAACGTCAAATTGAATGATGCTAGTTCACACGCAATAGTCTGTCATTGCTAATGTAATGGTTGCACCACACGTGGGTTATTAATCCATCAATGTGTTTATAACGTGAGTCTTACATCTCATAACTAAAACAATCCTGTTTCACAGCTAGCAGAGACAGGCAAACTATCCGTGAAAC
>CABFWB010000536.1:135143-155998 GCA_902151455.1 Timema bartmani
CTATATGAACAAAACTTTTTTTTTTTACTATCTTGCTATAGAAAATGTATTGTGATCGTCAAAAAAAAATAGAACTCAAGGTTTTGATGAATCTCAACGTTTCATGACCCCCTGTATCCGAAAAAGTTGTTTTTGAATTTCCGTCTATCTGTCTGTCTGTCTGTCTGTCTGTACCTCCGACTTGAGCCTAAACTATTTTACCAATCGGGCTAAAACTTGGTATCTAGGGTTTTCATAGGATTGCTCCAAGGAGTTTTTGAAATTTGATATCTAACCCTAAAATTAAGGGTAGCTTACTGAAGGGCAAAAAGAGAAAAGGTCGATTTTCTCAAAATCGGCTCTAATGATTTTGATTAAATTTCATTTCAAAACATTTATAAATATTCTAAACAAAATGGCTATTCTCAATATTTCAGAAAAATAACGCAAATATGTAGATCTATTTATAATACAAATATGTTATTCAAAACATATTTTTATAAAACCAATAACTTTCAAGCTATACGCAAATATATATATTTTTAGCTTTTTGAATACTAAAGATAAAGTGTTGTGAGACCGTAAAAAAAATCTAACCTGAAATTTTGATGGATGTTGACGTCTAATGACCCCCCGAACCCTATAAAGTGGATTTTGCAGTGCCGTCAGTCTGTGTCTTTTTAACCCCAAAATTAAAAGTAGTTTGGTAAAAAGCGAAAAGAAAAAAGGTCGATTTTCTCAAAATCGGCTCAAACGATTTTGATTAAAATTCGTATCAAGGCGTTGATTAAGATTATAAATAAACTTGAAACTTTCATTTTTTCATGAAAATTATTTTAAGGTACTTTACAGATGCGGAAATTTCCGTATCTCCGCAACTATTTGAGATACTAAATAACTTATCATTGCAAAATTGTAGTACTATTAAAAATAAAAAACTGTTATATGAAACATATTTTTATAAAACCAACCGTTTCTGATATATTGGCAAATATATTAACACAATTTTGTGAGCTTTAGTTGTAAAGAGATACCACTAAAGTTTTAACGCAATAATTATCTAATGCCTTAGAGTAAGAAGTGAGTAAGTATCTCAAAAAGTGTATGTTCTCTTTCTTTCAACCTCTTAGAAGAAATGTTTGTACAATAATGACCTATCTCAATCATTTTAGATTCAATAGTCAACATTTACCTATTTTATTGGTCAAAATTTATAAATGAGGAATTTAATAGCAATGCAATAACCATAAATGTACAACCCCTAATAAAATGACAAGAATTTTAAACCGAAATTCAACATTTTAATACGAAGTGTTGACCCTTGGGGACCCAATAACAATATTTTAACTTTTTCGCTACCTCACAGGTAGAGAAAGTATTGTGATCGTCAAAAAAATTTAACTCGATATTTTGATGAATGTTGACGTCTCATGACCCCCCGAACTCTATAAAGTGGGTCTCGCAATGGCGTCTGTCTGTCTGTCCATCTGTCTGTCAGTCTGTACCGCGGGCTAGAGCCTAAACTATTTTACCGATTGGGCTAAAACTTTGTATATAGGGTTTTCATAGGTTTACGCCGAGAAAATTTTGAAATTGGACATCCAACCCTAAAATTAAGGGTAGTTTCCTTAAAGGCGGAAAGAGAAAAAATTGATTTTATCAAAATTGGCTTTAACGATTTTAATTAGATTTGATTTATAAGCTTTTATCAATATTGCAAACCAAATCACTACGCTTAACTTTTCGTCAAAATGACTTTAAGATTTCCGGTCTGATGCGTATATTCTAATTTTTAATTTTATCTCCATAAGTCTTTGAGATATGAAATTACTTATCCTTGCTTACATGTGGATCTATTTATAATAAACATATTTTACTTGAAATATATATTTTTATAAAACCAAAAGTTTTAACGCTATACACAAATATATTTTTCTTTTAACTTTGCCAACAGGTAGAGTATTACGACCGTCAAAAGAATCTAGCCCGAGATGTTGATGGATGTCGATGTTTCATAGTCCTCCGAACCCTAAAAAGTTGTTTTTGCAACGCCGACTGTCTGTGTGTCTGTTTAATCCTAAAATTAATAGCAGTTTACTAGAGGATGAAAAGCGAAAAATTGCATTTTCTCAAAATCGGCTAGAACTATTCTATTGCTCTCATTTTATACTTAATAGTAAATAATTACTGATTTTATTGGTCAAAATTTATAAAAGATAAATTTAATAGCAATGCGATAACCATAAGATGTGCATTAGGGTGGAATGAAAAAATGTTTTTTTTAAATGTCTAATAGCGATATAAACTTGCCTTTTACTAATGTAATGAACTGACTAAAACATTAAAGCAATCAGAAAAGTTTTTGAGGTGCCGCAAACGGATTGAAGTTTAATACATTTATGATTTTTTTCATTTTTTTGGTACATTTCTGAAGACAATAATTTTTTAAATAAAAATTTCTAATAGATATAAAAATAAACGTTTGACTATTGTTGTCAATTGACAAAAAAATCAAATCAAACAAATAATTTTTAGAGGTGCCACAAACAGGTTGAAATTTTTACTTTTTGTGGTTTTTGCACATCTTTTATATTTTTGAAATTTTTTGTTATTAATTTATTTTTACTTAAACATTTAACTGTGATATTCTTCGTTCCATCAATATCAAGCAGAAAGTGAAAAGTAGTAGCATAGCTGAGGTATAGTGCGACCTTGAACCTGTGACAAGCGCAGCTTAGTATGCAGGGAGGGGTAGCTCCAAGCTCCACTCCTGTCGGTGGCTTTATGAGCTTCATGTTGTGAAGTGGTACTACAATTCTAATGTGAAACAGTCTCATTTGAGTCGTTTTTTCATCTAGTTTTTCTTTTTGTTTTATACACTATAGTTTTTTATTATTAATTTAGCACTGCGTGTTACTAACCGGTCGGGTTATACGCTGTATAGACAGAAGTGTTATTTTCTTTTGTGTATATCTTGTAACAGTAAAGTAAAAATGGTAATGTTAAAAACAGTACAGACTCGGCCAATGCACTAGTGCTCCATTTTTGGCTATCCTAAAGACCTTAGTAAGTACGGACCTATGAAGAAGGCATGGGCTAAAAACAGAGAGTGCTTATAAGGAAACTACCGTAAGTGAAATATCAGAAATATTGCTAGAAAAAATTGAAAAGTTGTGGTCAAGAGCTTTTATTCCTGTCGTATCCCATACTCGTATCTTGCAGATGATTATAAAACATCATGATAGGTAGAGAAATATTTTCAGATAAAAAAAATAGAAAGGTAATTAAAGCTTTTGAATCAAATTTTATTTTATTTAAGGATGAGAGTAAACTTCTTTTTGACATCGCTGCCTACAAATGTCTAAATTTTGCACTTTGTAAATGTGAGAAAGAAAAGAAGGTTCCGAATTTAGAGCAAATAATTTTAAAAGACCAAAGAACGACTTGAAAAAATGGTTATGATTGCAGTTGATGTTGCAGTATCTAGAAATCTAACATTAAAAAAACTCAAAGTATTGAAGAGAGAAATAAATTAAAAGGAACAAAAAATACTGAAAAAGAATGGAATAGATAGAAAATGTGTCGTAGATGAGAAAAATAAAGAATATGAAAAATACATGAAATTAGAAGCAAATGATGTTATGGCTTCAAAATCTTATCAGATTGCAACACTAAATTCGCAAATGCACATGAAATTTCGTTCTGTAAATTCAGTATGTGATCGAACTGGTGTTTCTAATAGAGCTGCTTCAGCAATTGCGAGTGCAGTTCTTCAGGATAGTGGCCTCATTAGTGAAGAGGACAAAAGTAAAGTAATTGTTAGAATGAAGATTAGAAGAGAAATGTCAAAGAATTGAAAAAACTGCATAGAAGGTCATAATAAAAGCACTACAACAACTAACAAAGGACTTTATTTTGATGGAATACGAGACAAAACTTTAGTACAGGAAAAGATAGGGAACAAATATTACAGGAAAACCGTTGTAGAAGAACACGTCACTTATTGAAGAGCCTGGTTCGAAATATTGGGGATATGTGGCACCACGTTCTAGGATATTAAGGATAGCATTGTGTTGTTTTATAATGTTATTAACTGACCCATAGACATAACTAATGTAGGATGTGATGGAATTGTGACTAACACTGGTAAAGCACAAGCTATTAAAGACCTTCCACCAGTGGACTTTCCCCTTTGTCGATGTCATACGCAAGCCGTTAAAAGGATGGTGAATTTATTTACTGAATCATCACTGGCCGTATGTGGGGCCTCACAAGAGATGGATTTTTAAAAACAAAAAATAGAATCGCAGAAATTGATATCAATATTTGAAACTAAGGAACACTTCAAAATAAAAGTAAAATGACAATGTTATTCTTTAACAAAAAAGGTTAATGACATTTCTTCTTATTCTGTTGAATATTTTAATATAATCAAATATCAATATACTTATATACAGTGACAAATTTTATCCTGTAGTGAATGTATGTTGCTTTTATAGCACATATATATCCACAGGTAAAATATTTATATCTGTTTTGGATAGTATAATTGTGTTCATTGAAATTTCATAGAAAATCACCGAAATTTGATATATTAACAAATATATTGCACTCAAATAAATATCTTTTTGGAAAATTTTCAACGGTTTAAATGAAAAATATACTTTTATATTTATCATCAATATTATTTAAAGTGTTTAAAATAAAAATTATAGTCTAAAAACAATTTTTGAAAATTTGGTTTTTTTTACTTAAAAGTTCATTTTTTAAGGACCGTGCGGCACCTCAAAACATTTTAATAGAGCTTCAAAATTTTGCAGTATTAAAACTGATCCTAAAAGGCAACTTTTGCACCCTATTAGAAAACTTAGTTTAAAAAAAAAGTGTTTTAGCCCCTGTTTTCATTCCACTCTAATGTGTATTCCCTAGTAAAATGACGAAAATTTGAACTGGAAGTCAAAATTTAATACAAAATGTTGACCTTTGGGGATCCAATATCGATATTTTTATTGGTCCAAAAATACAAATGCACACGCTAATTCTTTCAAAATAAAATTATGAAATTTAAAACCATGAGTCAAAAAATGTTTTACTTATGTCTAGCGCAATTTGTTCTCCGGTTTGCTAGTGTATATAGTATTACGAATTTTGAGTAAATATCTCTATTTATAAACAATAGAGCGAGAAAGTTCGTGTGGAGTTCCATACCATTTATTTATTAAAAGAACTAATCCAATCTCTTTGACTGTTTTTATTTAGACTATATCATAGAATTTTAGGTTGTAAGTTAACACTAAGAACGTTTACATATTAGAAGTTATGTTACCATGATTACTACAAATAAATAAGTTGTAAACAAGTCGTAGGCCATATTGAGAAAAATAAACAAATTATTAGCACTACATTTTAAATTCAAAAGATTAGGCTTTGTTAAAACTTAAAAAGATCAGAATTGAATGTTACCTTGCAAGAAAAGCGCAAACAAAAAGTAAACAATGAATCTAGCAACGGGAGACTTTGCGCTTCAGAAGTTATTAGGAAGCTGAACCAATCAGAAGTTACGGGTTTCTTGGCGTGCACTATTAACAGGCGAATAAAAAGAGTTTGGCACGGTGATTGGATTATTTATTATAATGAAATCAAAAGCTTTGTTCACGTAGTAACAACACACCCACAAAAAAAAAAGTACAATTGATAGTTTCCAGCTTCTGCCATGATATCACACCACCATCCAATCCAGTCACAGCATCTCAAAACCAAACACTGGTCTTTCGTTAGATAGAGAGCCAAAGTCATGTCGCTCACCATACTCGAACCTGTTTGTAACCATAAATCTGTATCTTAGGGTCCTGGGTTCATAAGAAAATATTGTCTCCACACTCCATAATAACAAATCATTCTGTTCACAGAGTCCAAGCATCAGTGAAAGCAAATAAAACAGTTGCAAGTTTCTGCCAAGGCCAGCAATGCTTGTTGGAACCGTTGTATATCGAACTTTTATTTTAAATCCAATGAACAAATATGATTTCACTATCTTTGTGTATGGTTGTTAAAATGTATGGTTAGGGGGAGGGAATAAATTTACTTGTACAGTCCCATCAAGATTTGGTTGCTTCGGCAATAGCCCGTAAACAGTACTGTTATCTACAAGATTAAATATGTAATATTAATCATTTTTGGTGAATAAATTTCAGTCAAATATCTTATCAAAATGTGTCTTTACTTCAGTATAACAAGGCATAACTAGTTTAAAATGAAAATGTTTTCTTAAATTAATTGTTGCGATGAAAGTAAATTTCAATTTGGACATCTTTTGACACCTCGTTAACATCAACATAAAACAGGATTTCCGTAGAAGCATTTGCGAGGAAGAAAATCAAAAATTCTCGGTTTTATTTCAATATGGTTTTAAATACTGCAAGCCAGGCATAGTTAAGAGACGAGCCAAATACATCCATATACAGTATGCTTGACAACATTAAACGGACCCGACTCGGTGGCGTAGTTGGCTAACGCGCTAGTTGTGTTGAGCCCGACTGCCGAGGACGGGGAGATCGAGGTTCGAATCTCGATCGGGTGAACTGGGGTGGTTTTTCCTAAATGGTTTTCCACTCTCACTCCACGCAAATGCGGGTTCACTTCCTCTGAATTCAACCTTCCCAATTCCTAATCCATTAGCGTAATTAGTACTTAAGCGTATAACCCGAACGGGTAGTAAGACGCGGTATTAAATAAATTTAAAAAAACATTAAACGGGATAACCTTATGAAAATACTAAATATCAAGTTTTAGCCCAATAGACAACATTATTTCTTCACTAGTCCGTGATACAGACAGACAAGCAGACAGACGGAATCGTGAAAACTACTTTTTTTTGTTTCATGGAGTCATGAAAATTTGACATTTTATCAAAATCTCGAATTCAATTTTTTTTTTTTAACGATCATACTACTTCTATCTCTCTGAGGCGTCGGGAAATTGTAACAATTGATATAAGAATGGAAGTGTGTTAGTAATTTTAAAATAAAATGAGAATAAGACCTTAAACTAAAGTATTAAAAATTGTATTGTAATAAAAATTCGTTAAATAGTATTAAGTACATAATGAGTTCAAAAAGATTGAACAAATATGGAAAAGATTAAATGGACTTAAAAATTAGGAATTGAAAATATAAAGGTTTAGTAAAAACAATCGTTAATAATGCAAATATTGAAAATCAATTTGTATAATTTAAGTTTTACGAAAAATGATAAATAGCTAATTGCAAAAAAATACTTTATTGGGACACGTTAGACATTTAAAGTGAAACAAAAAGGAATGTCGAATACAATTGCATAAATGTTACAATTAATAGAATATTACATAAGCAGTAAAATATCATAAAATTAAAATGAAATTATTGATATTAGATTATAATATGTACTTGAATTGTAGACATAACTCAATAAATAAAATGAACCAATCATTGAATCAATTATCGACCAATAGCATGAATTGATCATTGAATCTATTATTGACTAATAAAATGAATCAATAAAATTAAAAGGCAACTAACGATATTGTATTATAATATGTACTTGAATTGTAGACATAAGTCAATAAAAATAAGTATTCAATTATTAACTAAAAATCAATCAATCATTGAATATAGAATTGACTAATAAAATGAATCATTAATTGAATCAATAAGATTAAAAGGCAACCATTGATATTGTATTATAATATGTACTTGAATTGTAGACATAAGTCAATAAATAAAATGAACCAATCATTGAATCAATTATTGACAAATAACATGAATTAATCATTGAATCAATTGACTATTGATCAATTGATTATTGAGTAATAAAATTAATCAATCATTCATTTATTGACTTGTATTTACAATTCAAGTACATTATTATAATCCAATATCAATAATTGCCTTTTAATGTTGTGATATTTTATTTATTATCTAATGTTTTATTAATTGTACCATTTATGCAATTGTATTTGAGATTCCCTACTGTTTCAATTTAATTGTCTAAAGTGTTCCAAAAGGGTATTATTTTTCCATATAACTTTCTAATTTTTTGTAAAACTAAAATTATAAATATTAATTTTCAAAATGCATAATATTAACGATTGTTTTTACTAAACCTTTATATTTTCAATTCTTAAGTTTTAAAGCCGTTCATTTTATCGATATTTATTCACTCTTTTTGAACGTATTCTAAATTGTCAATGTATTTATTACTATTCAGCTAATTTTTACTACAATAACATTTTTCACACTTTAGTTTAAAGTCTTATTCTCTTATCTTAATAACTCTTCTTATTTTTTTCAAATGTTTTCTAAAATATTTAAAATAATGATTTTTGTTTAATCAGGGGAAAAATATAAATTTTTAATAATATTTTAAAATATTATATATGTGCTAGGCCAATGTTAGGTACTTTTAGCGTTTTACTTGTAAATAAAACAAATTAGGTGAACAGGAGTTTGTTAATTTTTTTAAAAATAACGTTTAAAAAGTTGGAGTGGAATTATATTCAAAATATTTCTTACAGATTATATTATTAATATAAAGTAACAAAATAGTATAAATGAAAATAATAATAATAATAATAATAATAATAGATATTATTTCTTTCAAAGCTGTTTTTTTATCGGAAAAAATACGAGAAATATAAATAATGTGTAATTTTATTCGAAGAAAAATCTTGTTTAGAAAGTTATTCATTAGATTGTTTTGGAAGTTATTTACTCTTAGTTCCTGAGTAGGGAGGGGGAGGGGAACTTCCATTCGACAGCGCTTTTACGAGATTTTTTTTCTCTGCTTTTCATCTTTCTCTTCCGCCAATTTATATTTATATATTGCTGGAAATGCGAGTATTGCTACTGTCGTATTGTTTGTTTTTATTTATTTTTAGCACCGCGTCATACTACCTGTTCAGGTTATACGCATATATACCGGGCTAATGTGTTAGGAATGAAGAAGGTTGAATTTAGCGGAAATGTACCCGCATTTGCGTGGAGTAGGAGTGTAAAACAACCTACAGTACACCCTATGAGGATTCTAACCTCTATCTCCTTGTCAACAGCAGTTTAGTATATTGCGAGAGTGACGCATTAGACCATGCGACCACCGAAGCAGTACGATTTGAATGTGTTTATTTTGCTACTCGTCTTACTACCCGTCTACAATATCCACATTTATTACACTAGTGGGGTAGGGATGAGGGAGGTAAAAATTAAAGTAAATGTTCTTGAGTTTGCTTGGAGGTAAACTGTAAAACTATTTAAAGGGGAATAACCTCAATACACCTGGCTAGGATTCGAACTCTGACTTACTTATCACCGGCAACCCACACAAGGCAAGTCTGACGCCCTAGTCCACATGTTTATGAATTATATTGAGCCTACTTAAACCACTTTCACTGATTCATTCACCAAATCATAATATGTTGTACAAATTTGACTTTTGTCTTTGATTTTTATTTGCTAAGCGATAATAAAGGTTTTATATTAATAAAATTAAGGGTTTGATTGTCATGAAAATTGGACGCTATCTACCACACGCGAGGTCTGTAATTTAAAAATTTAGTAACCCCTTTGCATGAAAGTGTGAACCTCGAAGCAGGAATTTAAAAAAATTGTGATTAGATTTTTTTTTTTTTGCGTTAATTAAAATCCTAGTTGGAAGTAAAAGGGCGACGGGCAAGGCATTGCTTCAAGGCATTAACTTTAAAGTTACTTTCCACGTACAATAATTAAACAAAAAACATTTCTTTATGATGTAATGGGGTGAACTTGTTAGAATTAGCTCAAGATAGAGATAAGTAGCGTACTTTGGTAAGCGTGGCAATGAACTTTGAGTTTCTAATATTAAGTAATTTAAAATCACTAACGAATATTGAAAAACTTACATTTTCCCAGATATTTATGATAACTTGTGAAATACTGGAAGCCGTATTTATTAAGTAATATAAATATAATTTTCCTCTATCAATTATTTAAAGCCCACTTTGGTGGTCACATGGTCTAAGGTGCTACTCTTGTAGTAGACTAAACTGCCAATGATGAGATCGAAGGTTTTTTCCTAAATGGTCTTCCACTCTCCCTCCACGCTAAGGCGAGTGCATTTCCTATCGATATAATCTTCCTTATTCTTAAAATTACTATCGTAATTAGTACATAAGCGTATAATCCAAACGGGTAGTAAGACGTGGTGCTAAAAAAAATAGACATATTTAAAGTGATAAAAAATATACAGATCAGTTTGAAACAGTATCTAACTTTCAATTGTTATTTAAAACTATGTAAACATTAAAATTAAATTATTATTTTGCTGTTTGCATATGACTGCTGGCCAGGTAGTTTAGCAGACAAGCAGGCCAGTCAGATACGTCTCGCGAGCCGGATGTGGTCCGTGGGCCGTGAGTTTGCAAACCCCGGTCTATGGTGTCACTCTCACAATAGACTAGCTCCACGGTGACGGAACTATTAGAATTCGAATCCGGTCTAGAGAACTGAGGATATTTGTTACTTAATGGTTTTACTCACACTCCCTCCACACAAATTCGGATATATTAAATCAAAATTCTACCCTCCTCATCTTCACCCTATTAGAGAAAGTGTGTGAATTAATATTACAGACGGCCAATGAGGCGCAAAGCACATAAAAAAAATTGACAAAAAAGTTTAAGAAAAGTCGTTTCCATCTAACGTCTCCACTCCTACGCTTCCTACGTTTAGCTCCTTAATCACTTGATAAATTTGTTACACTGAAACTTTTCCGACATTCTGATAGATATCTCACAGCTCTTGTGAAAACAGGTCCAAAAAATAAAAATTTAACAAGTTTTTTTTTTTTCGTGTAAAATAAATCTGTTTCTTGTGAGCTAGGAATGGACAGCGCAGGGAAAGGAGGTCAAAGAGTATTTATAGCGGTCGCTAACTAACCCCGGCTTTTTCAAACTCCATTGATAAAAATCCAATTATAGAGACTGTAGGACGTAGTCTACAGTTACTGTGCTGTAACCTTTTTCAAGATAGGACCGGTTTGGAGGGGGCTGGATATTTAGAGGAACGGGGAGGAAAGAACCAAAAAGTGTTTTGAAGTAAAGGTGAGGTGAAAATAAATGTGAGTTAAAGATCGGTATTTTTACAGTTTTTATATATAAAAAACATTTTTGTACAGAATAAATAAAACATTGCTTTAGTAAATACGTTTGGACATGTTGAGAGGATGAGTGTGGAGTGAGTGACGAAGCAAATATATGAAGTTAAAGTGTGTTGATCAAAAGGAAAGGGTAGGGCATACAAAAAGTAGCTAATTTGTTGTAGATGAATGTGTTAAAAAGATAAACATTAATAGTTTTAAGAATAAAAGAGCATGCATGACTCTGGGTATGGATGTTGATGAAGCGAAGGCAGTAAACAAGAAAACAGAAGTGTGGAGAAAGTTAGTGAGAATGGATAAGTATGGCTTTATTTTTTGAGTTATATGCACGATTCCTTGCCTACCCGTAAGGGAACGGCGTGATTATAACTAATTTCGATACGTTTAGTTCAATTTTCAACATATTAATATAAACATTCCTTTTATATTTGTAATAGGCCTACTGGGATTTGAAGATATATTTTTTCCTCTTCATTCAAAAAGTTACTGGGCAAATTCCATGACGCCCATGACCAATATAAAATAACTGTCGAGATTAATACAAACATGTTTATTAAAACTAGGCTAAACTTATTTACTGAAGCAATATTTTATTTTATTTGACCATAAATTTGTTTTGTCATAAAAACTTTTACTCGCCTTCCTTCCATCTCACCTTAATCTACGTCCCTCTCCAACCACTGTTCACAATTTGAAGCGCTTTTAATATTTGTATATAGAATCAAGACACGAAAATAAAATTATTAATTTGTGTTGTTTTTTTACATTATTTCTGATACTAGATATAAATGATACAATAGCTCAAGAAAAAAAGGATGATAAAATTATATTGGGGCTATACCTTGAATCCATCTTACATGCCCAGTCACCCCGGTGACGTTATGCGTCTCTTTCGAGTGTAATTTTACGTAAAACACCACCCCCCCGCCCCCCTCTTTTTTACTAAGGTGACCATCACACAATCGTTCCATTTTCCCCCTATTTGACTTATTTCCCCATGATGTATAATTATTTTCCCCATTTAAATATTTGGTTCGAATCCCTGAGGGTATGTTGGTGTTGAAGCCTTGTGGGGTGAGAAGACGTTGGGTGCTATTTGTCTAATCGGTTGGGCCTTTGGAAGCGTTCCACTCTCGATGAACATTTCAAATCGACTATCAGTTACTTAAACTGACATGGGTTAAACTGGTTACATAGCACGTCACTTTCAGAAATATATATATAATTACTCGTGTAATGATCCTGCTTTGTTGCATGGTTTTTTGGAGTAATTAATTTCAGTTTGTGTCAAATTTATTTAGTCGGACTGTACTGTTGTTGATACACTTCCGTATACGTGCGAGCAGGCTACGGGTTAGGAACATTCAGTTGGCTTGTTTCTAGCTCTAGTAAATATTAAATAAAAAACCTCACAGTGTGAGTGCGAGAAAGAGAGCAACACATTTCATTTGCAAACTGTATTTATTTTGATTTATTTAAAAAAAAGTAGTTTTGCTTGTGCTCGCAAGAGTTCAGCCGCTCTCGGTATCAAACTTAATGTTATAGCCATGAAACTGGTGGGGGGTATTAATAATTTGCTGCACTGGTTAACAAGGTGTTCTAAGAGAAAGACACGATGAAGAAACGCGGGTGCTATTGTGGGAATTTCTTGAATGTAGCATCTTAATATGTGAAAATAAATTTTATAAGATGTATTAATATAAACAACATTTAGTTACATATAGCATCGAAATGCTCGCGGGAACGTATCGCGACACTCGTATTCCTTTATTTTTGTGAGTGCAGATTATAAAACAGTCTATTTTTTTTTAATTTAACTGCCATATCTTGTGTTATGTGAAAGAAAATGTTCATCTTAGGAAGATTTTTTTTATTAAAGCAATTTTGAATCAATTTATTCTACACATCACATAACTTCATCATTTTTTACTTATTTAGTACATATGGCACATATCTCAAGAGCAAAGTGGTACTAGCGACATTTTAAAATGTTGCCAATCCTACTTCATGTCATTTTACTTATGTGACACAAATTATATAGGAGTAGGCCTGATTTTAAATTTTAAATACATCTCAATGAGATTGAACAATAAATAAGAAAAAAATACTTGGGTGTTGTTCAACCTTCTCATTCTATTTAATAGCTAGATCAATTAATTATTTTTATTAATTGTAATATTATGTAAATTAACTAATTATCCGGTATCATTCTTAAGTTTTAGACAAGGTTTTAATATTTTAACATCGTAAGCATAAATAAATACGTTTAAATCATATAAATAATATTAGTGTAAGCAATCGATATCTCAAACAATCATAAATATCTGATTAGGAATACGTTTTTTCGAATAAAAGCTATTGCTTTTAAATAATTTCAATTTTTTTTTAAAATCAAACTAACATATTTTACCATATTATTTAAAAAAACACAAACAAATTATATCTGATAAACTACCTGTCTGTCCTTCGATACGTAATTTATGCTAGGTGAATTGGTAATTGCATTTCAACTACGTCTCCTCCATTAGTCCCCGAACTTGTAGCGAAATTCCACTCGCCGCCACTGACTGCGCTCACTAGTACGTAATGCAATTAGGTTCGGTATTGTGCATCGGGGAACAACGTTTTATTTCTGATAGATCGGTTACGTAAACACTCGTTTCGGGAGCGGTATCACGCGACGGTGCTGCTCTGGTGGTTAAAGGCTAACTTAATTACTCTTAAGCGCCGCTGTTTGACGTCTCTGGTTTTAGGTATTGCGGTGATTTGTGTGATTTGCAATACTGCCTGCGCCATGGGCCTATGTTAATTTATTAATTTGTTTATAGATGTATGTTTTGCTTCACACTTCCTAAATATCCATATTTAACTACAATAATCGTGTAAAACAAACTAAGTATTGAATTTGCCTGAAGGGAGAGCGGGAAATAATTGAGGAAAAAAATGGGGTGTGGCTTTGTCATGGACACGGCCGTGTGTTGTACGTGAATACGTTGAAACTTAAACGAACATCGTAGCTTCTCCGAGTCAAAAGTTATACTAATTGCAAATCTCGATACGTAGCAAAATAACCTCAAAATGGCGGCGCTTCCCCCTCCACCACGCGCAATGCGTCACTGTTCTCGCTTATCGTAATGAATTCTTTGATCCTTTAGCTATCCAGTGGTATAATTTAATTTTGGATGTAGAGGAAAGATTCGAAACTACAACACCAAACTGTATCCCCCGATTTTGTTATCATTAGGTTTTTTGGGTTGCCCCACGTATGGTAGCAAATTTAAAGACGTATTCACGTCAAAACACCCTGAATACTCCTGACCAAGATTCGAGCTCAGGCCTCTAAATCATCTGTAAACTAGACAGGATGAGGTTGAAGGTTAATCCTCAATAAGTAAATTGTTCATATTATTACGTGGGTTAAATAGTCAAGCCATTATAGTTACTAGGTACGGTTAGAGCCTCATTTAAATAGCTTGTTATTTCAATTGAAAAATGACACCTGGTCACGGGTTAGATTTCCGTGCCAAGGTGTTATCATCCAATTTACAGAATATCATATTGATACAGTTAATTTGAAAAAATTGACAAGATTGTGATAATGGCTCATTTATAAACTAGATGGTATATTATTTTATGGCTCATCTGCAATCAGTCGCACCAGCTCAGATGCGTGTTCGTAAAACGCGTGTGTTTTGTTTTCTTATTAAATTCACGATATTACGAGCCTTTTAGAAAACATCAACACTTTTTTATCTTGCGGTCAACAATAATAACATATTACTATTTTATTCGGACTGTTCTATATGTATTTGATAGTATCCATCAAAAGTGACAGATGCAATGTACATGACTTGACATATGGAAAAAAAATTAGTTTATTAACTTTTGTAACTGTCGGCCACTGTCCATCCTACCATTTTTTAGACTCACAATGAAATGTCGGAAGGCGTAGTTTCAAAAGATAGGAGTTAGAATAAACATATATGAACATGCACCACCCATATCACTGTTTCTGGTTCGCTGAACGCAAGCCAACGGAGACGAATAATGGCCCGACAGGAGGATGCGACTGATTTTACAGTCCGATTTAGTTTTGAAAAAACTTTTTCGGTGGTTATAAAAGCTACTGAAACTACTTTGATATATTAAAACTAGGACTGTGCGGGATCCCAAACTTTGGGGGGAAAATTTCGGGGAAAAGGTTGTTCCTAAAATTTGGGCGAGAAAAAATTAATATCTCCCGGAATTTTTTGGGAAAAAATATTAACAAATGTACAATTAAGGACTAGCTATCAAAGTCACATTTTTAATCGATTTTATTTGAAAATATTATTAATTTATTAAGGCCCAATCTTACAATGTCACGTTATTCTATTCATTAGGGCTTAACATAAGGTTAAGTGATAACAACCACTACTTTTGATTTTACAATGTTTGGTTAGCGCTAATGTCCACGTAAAAGTTCTCGTAAAGTTAACGCGAGGTCTACCTTCCGGTTAGCAAACATAACGTCTACATTAACAACGTTAAAGACGCCGCCATATTGTTTTCAAGACAACTGTTATTATTAAAGTTAGGTTACATTTATTTGTATTATGAAATGGGTGATTTATTGTTTGATTATAATGACTTTGAAAATGAGTTTCAAGTTCTAAGGAACCCAAGACTTTAAAGACCTACGAGATACAGTAATTGGAACGAAATAATTTCATAAAATTTTTAACGAGGAAGAATCATTTTACGTTTTCGTTTGTACAAAAATAAAGTTTTGGGAATTATTAAAGTGAATGGACACCAATTAGAATTGTTTATTTTAAATCGTTTGTTTGTATTTTTCTATTTATTCAATTAGCAAAATTTCCTCTTTATTGCTAAAATTTAAATTTCTTGTTTATTATTTTCAACAAACGTTTTAGCAGACAAATAAATATGATAAAAGATAACAGATAACCTTAAACAGTCTTAATAAATTGGATTTGCTTTGATCGATTTGTTTTCATAACACTTCCATAGACGTTGTAATGACTTGCTTATATTCTCAATGGTAAAATTAAGCCAATCAAAAGCTTTGAAACAAATCTAGTGCTCCGAGAAAGTTAACGATGATAACTAATGGAAGGCACCTGTTCGTAATTTGACGAGCACATAAAAATAGTATTGTAATACACAACGCCAAGTTTAACCAACGGTTAGACTTTACGGACAGTTAAGTTACGAGGACTTTGAAGAGACATTGTAAGATTGGCCCTAAATCTAAATAAACCTTATCTTCCGTTAAGTAGATGGACACTCGCAACTTTAGTAGCTTTTATTTTGTAACTAATTACAAAACAATTGAATGCAATTAAATAACATAACCACATTGAAGTAAATTAAATATATATCCCTGAATAGATTTAAGGCAGAATAACATATTTTAGCTTAAAATAATTATGAAAGTGGCTTTTAAATATCAAATTATGCACGAAAGACACCTACAACACACTTATTTGCATAAAGATTAGTCTTTTATGTAAATATTATATTTGTAATGGCATCTATTTTCTTTTATGTCATATATAATAATAGTTGGATAAGCTAATATTTTTTGAAGTCCAACAGCGTTTTTCACGAGAACTTTAGTAACTAAAACGTTAAAGGTAACCAGACACACTGGCTCAGTTGAAAGAGGTTTTTATTATTTTTATGGACAAGAAAAATTGTGGCTCAATTGTATTTATTCAGATTAGTTTGAATATTTTAACATTTTACTTTGTAAGAATTTATTAAAATTCACGCCGTGAGGTTTTTTATTCAAGAACTATTTTTGTTCATCTTAAAATATATTTTTAGTATTTATTGTTATTTATAAAAAAAATGCTTGACAGTTAAAATATTTGCATTGAACCCATCTTTTTATTTACATTATATCTACAATTCTATTCAACCCTTGTTAGACAAAATATCAAGTTTTTATTTGGAAAACTTACAATTTTTAAATAAATTAATTTACAAATATTGATTGTGTATAATTTTTTCCTTTGATGTTTTTTGACAAAATTATAGAAAGTATATTTACTGTTCATACCAATCACTGCAGCCGAATCAGAGTTTTCGTGCCTTTTCCTGATTATTTAAACTATTTTTTACATTTACCATTACATTTAACTCAATTTAAACTATCAAACTATTTTTATTTTTTTATTGGAATGATTGGGAAAGCTAAGTATAGACTAACAATACAAATTTGAAAAATACATATATAATCTTAAAGTGAAAAATAATTTTTTAAATTTTTTCCAGTTTCCCGTCCCGTTCGAAATCTTTATTTCCCACCAGAAAATTTCCTGATGTCAAAATGTGATTCCCGCACAGGACTAATTAAAACGTCAAGTCATGTAGTGGCTTCACTTGGAGGTGTATTGGGATGCGGACTGCACCGGGTGACACCATCAGAGGGGGGGGGGCAACATCAAACTGTCTAGACAAATTTTGTATAGTTTGTCGGCAGAAATGCATTATTTAAAAAAAACTGTAAGTTATAACCACAAAAATATTTTTCGTAATCACAGCTTACATATACTCTATAACTATACTTACAGAGACAACTCTATTCTAATCTACTTTTTGAACCTTGTAAAGCACATGCGCTCAGGTAAGGGATGTCTTTAATACCCAATTACAATGAAGCTTCGAATTTTGTCTGCACACGCTGTTGTTTTCGTTGCTGCTGGTGTTTTGATAGTCACTGAAACTGTCAAATTTTCTGGTATTTTAGCTAAAATATTTTGAGTATATTATCACCATGCGAATAAAATTAAACAAAGTGTTTTTACTGGAGAAATATTTTTTATTTTGGCAAAAAAAATCTATAAAAACTGCAAAAAATACTGCCCTTTTCTCGCGCCCCATACACTCCCGTTTTAAATATTTCCTTCCCCTTCCCAAAGTTCCAGCTTGAATGCCCCCACAATGATAGCATTACTTATCACCAACAGAAGAGAGATATTAAGTCCGCCTCGTATTAAGTTACACAGCACGTTGGGCGCCAACTTAGCTTCTTGGCTTATTCCCGGTCCCACGGTCATTCTACTGGAAAATTACTTCTGCGCATTATTTATATCTCAAAAATAACTAAAATGTGGAAAAATATGATGCACTAAATTTCTCATATAAGTGTATGTGGTTATGTCGCTTTTAAAAAATGTCTTTGATTTTTACGTTTAAATGTGTGATAGTGGGATGAAAGGGAACTGGAGTTAAGGTCCATATGTTTACTGTTTTATAGTATTTTTGTCAAAAATAAACACAATATTGCTTCAGTAGATACAATAATTAATTAAATATTTTGTAAATAGAAATCTCACCAGTTCTTGAATATCTGTCATGGTCATCTCGTAGTTTATCTAGAACTTCTTGTAAAAAAATTATGTTGGAATGACAAAATTCTTGTGATAATACATTCAAGAACTGTTAAGAAGGAAAATTTAGAAAATCTAACCAAACGTATTTGTTGAAGCAATATTTTATTAATTTTGGCCAAAAGATTTTTTAGTACTGCGTCTTACTACATATTTAGGATATACGCATATGTATTAATTACACTAATGATTTAGGGATGACGAAGATTAAATTTAGAGGAAGTGTACCCGCATTTTCACGGAGAGAGAGTGAAAAACCAGTTTGGAAAGTCACCCTCGGTACACCCGATCGGGATTCGAACCCCTATCTGCCTGTCATCGACAATATAGTCCAACACAAGAGTAACACTTTAAACTATGGAGCCACCGAAGCAGGTCCATATAGTAGTTAAATTTTTATCAAAGTTGGTACAGCTATTTTTGAAAATTTGTTACGGTGTATCTGTTGCTTTGGGTAACTTAAAGTTTTTATATACTGTATCTGCGTTCATATTTTTCATACCCAAAGATAGGATAGAATAAAAGTCTGACTAAATTACCTTGTTTGAAAAAACAATCGACCAAATCAATTACTCTCCAACATCGTTAAAATACAGAAAAATGGCATACCAAAATAAACAACCTATTTTATAGAATCACGGAAACGTGAAAGGTATATTTTCGTCAAAATATCATGATTTTTTTCAGTACTACAGGACTTTTTCTGTAGCCCGTGTTTATATATATATAATATATCAGTGATGATCAACTTACAATAGTAAATATTTTACCAAATTTACCACATTTAAATTCAAAGAAACATTTACTATTTCATACTTTCTACTAGAATTATTTTATTTTATCCATTTTATTTTTCAATTGAAATTATGAGCATCAACTTTTAAAAGCATTCAAAATTGAGTTGAAATAAATTTCTTAGTAAATTATTTATTTCTATTGAGAACCCATATAAGGTGCATGCGTAACTGTTCAAAGAAGAATGGAATTGGAACAGGAGATGTGATCATGCGTGATTGTTAAACTAAGGAATAATAAACAAAATATGAAACATTACAAACTCTAAATTATTAGGATTTTCTTATGGGGTAGTTAAAGCTACGGAGGCTTATTTTGGCGAAATATAAGCTTATTAAAACGTCAATTTTATAAACTATTTAGTAATTGTTTGTGTAATTTTAATGTCTTAAGATTATGAGTGTTGAAACCATCTTAACTATTCCTCTATTATAATTTTATTTGAGTGTTCTTATTTTTCAATCATTTTTTTAAAGTGTTATTTCTAATTTAAAAACCAATATTTACATTTCTAGACTTGTTTTTCCAAAGTATTTACTATTTATAAAAATTAGTGTCATTCTTATTTTAAGAACATGTGTTGTTTTAATATATTTTTAAAATTTCACTTTTTAAATATGTGGTATAATTTTATATGGTCTAATGGTTAGAGTTGCTGACTTTTTATCCAGACGCCCCTTGTTCGATCTCCGGAACGTCCAAAATTTATCTGTGGAGTATTGGATCCGAACCGAGGTCAAACTCAGCCTCATGAGGACAAATGAAGAGCTACCTGAATAGAGAAGTGTCAGATGTGNGGACGGCTCGATGTGCTGACCCCGTGACACCCTCTATTTGCAAATGTTGGCACTATAATCGCAAATGGCGCCAGCCACTCGGTCGATATAATTCGCTTGATGTATGGAGTTTTTTTACTGGTGACATTTTAAATATACCATTTTACTTTAAAACAAACAAATATATACTTTTAATATTTTTAAATTATGAATATACACTCAAACTCGTCCCCTTGAACTCGGGATCTTTTTGAAATACTTGACCCAAATGAGAAAACCCAAACTCGCAAAACCTTATATATAAACATTCAATTTTATATATATACTAGCGGACCCGACAGACGTTGTCCTGCCCGAACGTTGGCTTTTAGTTTGGGTGGCATAATTGATTTCGATAATAAAACAAATACTATGTGATCATCACAATTACAAATTCACAATGAACTCCAATTAGTGAGTAACACAAATATTACAAATTCAGTGTTTGTCAAAACAGCATACAAAATAAAACATCTATTCATTTTTGGAATTTTGTCCACAACTCCACAAATATCAGCTGTATCGAAAAAAGTTGGGAATCTTGCTTACAAATTTGTATGCCGGGTACAGTTAATTTTATTTTATTGATCCCCCAAGACCCCCTTCCCCCAAAATCCCTAAAAAATAAAAAAAATCGTAGAACCCGATTGCAGTGCCACCTACCGGGTCCAATTGTGAATCTAAACCATCCACGGACCCA
>CABFWB010000536.1:156350-201959 GCA_902151455.1 Timema bartmani
CCCCCCCCCTCACACTTTTTTTTTGTCTGGTGTATTTTTCATTTTAATCGCGATGGTTGAGGGGTGGGGATAAGAGGGAAGGGTTTCAGTTTCCCACCGGGAGCCCAAAGAAAGATAATAATTTGTCGCAAAGCAGGTGGGAGGGGTGAATTAAATTTCACACGTATTTCAATGATTTGGCGAACCCAAGCAGTAAATGAACTTTTCATATCCGGCGGTGTGGGGAAAAAAAGGTGAAAAGCGTTTCTTTCGAGCAGCGTTCCGTGTATTAGTAGTATAATAAACCCTCATTTTGTCGGTGCTGTGGAGGCACGTGGATAAAGGCTTCACTCTCATCTTGTCTGGTTTTCCTGGTCAAAAATAGAATCTTGAATGGGTGTACTGAGGGATTTTTACCTTACTGGAGTGTTTGTAACACGGATCGAAAATATGATTAGCACTTATGCCCTAATCCCTATTTTAAATAAACTATTAGATTTTTGAGGGTTTTTTTTTTTATATTTCGGACTATAAGGTGTAAAACCTTGTTTCTCACATGTCTATTACAGGATTTGTGTGAAAAAAATTTCTGCTGCTTCTGTCTAGCACCAGTAAATAAAACCTCGTATCTATTTGGACTTTGTATTAAGTGTGAAATCCTTGGAATCACTGTAAGCTTTGACTCTTAGGAGATATTAGATTTTCATTCTAGGCCATCTATATATATATATATATAATACATAGCTCTAGCAACTATATATTTACTAATTCATACTAAGGTCCTGTAGACCAATGGTCTCAAGATCGAGGTTTGAGGTCATTTTACGAACGTGAGGCTCAATTATATTTATCTAGTCTTATTTTTATTTCATTTTCATTTTTTGTGTATGTTATTTATAATCTACATTTATATTAGTAGGCACTGTGTGTTTTTTTATTAATGTGTTTAATTCATAGATTCGTAAATAAATGTATGTTTTGAGGGTGAGTGCTATTTATTCTTACTTATATAGGGGTGTAATGTAAAAATAAATCTGAATATCATTGCTCAGTCTAGACTTATGGTTGATATATGTAGTTACGAGGAAAGAAAGGTATTTTTTGGTAGTTATACATGAAAGAGTTACAAAATAAAGTATTTTGTATTTTATAACCTCTCCTATCAGCTGCCTGCTTCCATTGATTGCCACATTAGTTCATTCTGTAGAGTTGAAAGAAAGCTGATAACTCACTCCGAATCCTCCAAGGGGAAAATATTTTTTGGTGTGATATTTTGTCGATAAGTATGAAGTTGACGTGGTTTCCACCATTGGTGCTTTTATGGATACCAACCATAACGGCATAAAGTACCAAATTATATTGACTAACCTTTTGTTGTGACCTTTAAAAGGGTATTTCAAAATGTATCAAATTTATTATAAACATTTCAAAACAAATGGTACTAAATAATGTCAAATACTTTCTCGTGTAGCCTAAAACGATTTGAAACGAAAAATTTAAAAGTTATAGACAACATTATTTAAAAGTGTTAAGTATACGCGGTTATCATATGTTCGACACCTTATCACAGTCGGTAGCGTGTCTGTCGTCTGAGCTAAGGGTCCAGGGTTCGATTACTGGCATTTCCAAAAAATGTATCATTGGTAAAATGTGGATTCACTCTTTCACAGTTATTAATTAACTATCAGGGACTGGATGTTGTGCCTGTCCTAGTCTTAAGTCAGATTATAAGGCAGGCTTAGTAAACCGGTAGTGAAAAATATATGGCTTGAATAAAAAAAAGTCCCAGGCCAAAGGCTGGAAACAGTAATGGATGTAAAAAAAAGTGTATCATGTAAAACACTCCATATATATATATATATTAGAGATGGGTCGAATCCTATATTGCTTGAATCTCAAATCCAAATTTGAATCCTCGAATCTTCAAAAGTAAGTTTTTAGTTTGTCAGAGAAATTGAAAAGTATATTTTAAAAAGGCAAACAAATTGGCATTTTAGAAGTTTTGGCACCACTGAACATTCCTATACTTTTTATTTGTCTTTTCTAATACGTTTCAAGACCAAAGAAGACATTAATTAATAAATTATTTTCTGTAAACGAATTTATGTAAAAAAAATTGGTGATTTTTTTCTTTTATTTTTTACCTGAATGACGCTATTTTTTTTTTTTTCTAACTACACGAAATTATGTAATTCCTGAAAAATCGCATTTTGAGTTCAATCTAAGGCCTTTATATTTAGATTCGAGATTGTTTTGCGATATTCTCAAATCTCGAATTTATCAAATGCCATAGGAATCAAGGATTCGAGCGTACCATCTCTAATATATATATATATATATATATTAATTTTTAACAAAATATTTGAAGATATTTTCAATCAGTTTCGAATTTCAAAAATTAGTCTTTAGTAAATTAACCTTAATTTTATAAATAGACTTAAATTTATCAATTATCCTTGAGGTATGCTCATATGACATCTAAATATCATTTTTGAATAAAATCCACCAAAAATTGTTGTCTGTATACCCAGGTACAGACATACAGACTGTCAGACAGAATATTGGGAGATCCACTTTTTAAATATTTTTTTCCAGTCAACAATAATAAAATGTTACTATATTATTAGTGTTATTTTATAGGTATTGATAATATCTATCATGAGTGACAATTCAAATCACGTGAGACATATTAAATTATATATTTAGTGTATTGTCTGTCCAAACGACGGAGATTTTTAAATATGAAATCAAGCTTTTTTTTTCATTAGACATGTATAGAATAAAATTAACCAACGTTGTAATTTCTTATTAAATAGCTTTAAGTATAGTAAAATACCAATTTAATATAAAATTAAGTTAAAGTTAAATTTTTCATTCTAACTAAATTTTACCTGTCAAAAATAATGCATTTTAGTTATTAATTGAGTTCTAGCATCGGAGCATCATTTAATTTAAGAAACAGAAGCACACATATGGCTATGGATATTTTTAATTATTTAATTTAAGGGAACCAGAAAAGAGGAGGGCGAGGCTGGTGCTAATTGTGAATATTTTTAAATATATTTATTCCATTAAAAAGGTCCACATTTATTTTGAAACTACATTATGGCTGGCTCGAGCCATAAACTATTTATTTCTCACAGGTGTACACAGTTCTTACCTGGGAATATACAGATTTATCTATGGAATAATTAAATCACAGAAACTGTGACGTTGAGTTGGTGGGACTTAAAACTAAATCAGGCTCGTTCTAGGAACTCGCTCACAGATCTAGCACTATGCAAGCCAGGAGCCCTTAAATCTCGAATGTGATTATATTTAGAGCCTCCGTTTAGCGTATCGAGAAGCGCATGATTACTCCATCTTCACTGAAACTGGGATAAAAGACATAATATATTCTGCTTGCCTGTCATTTTGGAACTGCAATCTATACTGGTTTTCACTGTATAAACCTCTCTGCTAGACTGTCATCTTGGAACTGCAATCTATACTAGGTTGCACTGTATAAACCTCTCTGCTAGACTGTCATCTTAGCACTGCAATTTATACAAGGTTGCACTGTATAAACTTCTCTGCTGGACTGTCATCTTAGCACTGTAATGTATACTAGGTTGCACTGTACAAACCTCTCTGCTAGACTGTCATCTTACCACTGCAATTTATACAAGGTTGCACTGTATATACCTCTCTGCTAGACTGTCATCTTAGCACTGTAATGTATACTAGGTTGCACTGTATAAACCTCTCTGCTAGACTGTCATCTTAGCACTATATTTTATACTAGGTTGCACAACACAAGCCTCTCTTTTAGATTGTCTGCTAGACACTTAGGTATATACTCGGATCAATACATAAACTAGTCAACATGTTTTTTTAACTTATTATAGGCATCACCTGAGATGAAACCTGATACATCTTTACATGATTAATCGCCCTGCTGACCACTCAGCTTCAGGTTTTAGGCACTTTAGGAAGATAATTATCTCTAAAAGATAAATAGTGATAGTGAGTCAACCCCTTCCGTGGCCGCATGGTCTAAGGCATTTATCTCACATTAGACTAGACTGCCGATAATGAGGAGATCAAGGTTCTAATCTCGATCGGGTGTACTGAGAGGGGATTTTATAAAATGTTTTTTCCATTATCCTTCCACGAAAATGCAGGTACACTTCCTCTAAGTATAATATTTATAATCTCTAAAACCACTAGAGTAATTTGTACATAAGCGAATAACCAAAACTGGTAGTAAAAAACAGTGCTAAAAAAATAAGTAGTTATCATCAAAAAGGGCTTGTGCAATGTTATCTTGGGAAGTTAAGTAGTTTAATTTAAATGTTAAATACAAAGAATATCTACGAATTAATCTAAGAGGGAGTTATGATGAGGTAGTTTTAGAGATAATTCCTCTGCTTCAGCTTGGAGATATGATGAGAAACCACAGTTATAAATCATATTTAGAAAATTCGGTTCATTCGGAAGGAATTTTAGCCCCTAGCCCACCGTTAACTATAATCAAGTGGAATGAGAGTCTGACGACTAACATTGTAACATTGGTCAACCATCGATTTTATAAAAGAGAATATCAAAAAAAATTAAATAGGTTTATAAATAATAAAGTTAATTAACATTAAGAACAAAATAAACAAATGTTATCAGTAAATCACCCTTAAATGATGTTTCACTACACAAAAATAAATCTTCTTAATAATATGAAACACTATAGAAGTTATGAAAAAAATGGTTACCCACTCTGGTGGCCGTATGGTCTAAGGTGCTACCCTCACAGAAGACTAGACTGCCGATGACGGGGAAATTGAGGTTAGAATCTCAGTCGGGTGCATTGAGGGTGATTTTTACAAAATGGTTTTCCACTCTCCCGCCACGCAAACGCGGGTACACCTCGTCTAAATATTGTGCTCCTAATCCTTATTACCGTTAGTGTAATTATTATATAAGCGTATAACCCGAACGGGTAGTAAGACACGGTGCTTAAAAAAAATTGTTAATGCCATTTAAAAAAATAAAATCAGTAATAATTAAACTAACTTCAACTAATTCTGTTTAAAAAAAATTCTTATTTATCATTCAAACTCTTCCTAGAAACTTATTTTTAAAAATCGGTAAGGGCCTTTTCAAAATATTTCCGAGATAATCATGCCCGTGTGATTTCAAAGACAAGTGTTAATTCCTGCCAGGTATGGAGCCAGTATAGCTGTGTTGCTAGCTGTGTTAGATACATTTGTCTCTGAGCTCAAACTTGTGTGATTATCTCGGAAACGGGGAAAGCTAGACAGTTTCTCCAAGACACCTTTTTTTGTTAATTTTTACTCCATGTTTTGTAATCTTAAGTCAAAATTGGTAATAATTACTCTTACATATTTTATTGCAGAAAAAAGTGTTACAACCCCCTCTTTTTTACATGATGTGGGTGGGTAACGGTAACAGCACATTTAATTTATTAATGATAAAGGTTTCAATAAGTAGTATACAAATATTCGTTGTAATACCCTAAGCAGTTTTCATAATATTTCACACAACAGTCGTTTTTAGCTCTATCTTTAGGGGTGTATACCACCCTTATTATTCAAGATGGACCCTAGGTTGCTGATGTGAATTATTCTATTTTCACCCAAGGAATAGCCTGACAAAGTTTGATGCAATGTTTTAGATACACGTTGTGTATATAGACCATACAAAAAGCTTCTAAGATATCAATTTTAAACAAAATTACTAAATAAAATTAGGAAAAATATCAATTTTTTTTTAAAAAATCAGTAAACTACCCTTAATTTTAGAGTGAAATTAAAAATATCAATTCAGACTTGAGGTATGCCCATATAACACCTAAATATCGCATTTGAACGAAATCCATTAAAACATTTTGGTTACAGCCTCGTGTATTGAGGGATGGACCACATTTTAAGACCAGCTTTTTGGATTTTATGTGCACATAAAACGTTAAGACCCAACATAAACTATGGATTGAAAAAGTCCGCTATTACAATATTTTATATGATAAAGTAGAAACCTGTACGGAAACTATCTTCATTCCTGAAGGATGATAATTTTATTGTATCTAAAGTTTTAACCAATCGTCAAACCACCCTGACACACACACATATAGGGACAGCCAGGGAGGTTGTAAATCTGGTCACTGTTGTTGACGTCATCCAATCACCCTGCCAGGTAATTACTGTCCGACCTGGAAGATGGTTGTTTTGTATCACACGGCCCTAATTGGGTTACTCGACTACCGGTTTTATTTAGTCGTAGAGTGACGGCCGGTCACGGTTGACACCCCGTCACCCTAACAAGGGTCAGAACAATCTATATCTGCCAAGTTAAGAGTGGTGAGGCCTTCATTCCGTTCTTTAAAAAAACCGGGTCCTTTAAAAACCATTCGCGATCATACGCCAGACGCAGATTAATTGAAAACTTCTTCAAGACAAAGGGTATAGTAGTATTCTGGTGGGAAGAGCTGTATTTTACTGTTAAATAAATTGTTAAATACAAATCAATATTTATAAAATAACACAAATAATATAGTAAAATGTAATCACTGTTGATCACAAAAATGTTTGATGTTGTTTTCTAAAAGGTCATTCCTACCAGAATTTCACTATAGCCAAGTCTTTCCCACAACATATTGATAAATAGAGTTTCTTACTGCACCATGTTTTACTAGCCGTTTGAACTACCTGCAGACCCGCTTCAGTGGCCACATGGTCTAAGGCGTCATTCTCGCAATATACTAAACTGTGGATGACAAGGAGATCTGGATTCAATTCCTGTCAGTTTTACTAAGGGTTTTCCACTTTTCCTCCACGCAAATTCTGGTACACTTCCTCTAAATTCAATCTTCCTCATCCTAAATTCGTTAGCGTAATTAGTACATAGGCCTTTAATCCAAATGGGTAGTAAGACGTGGTGCTAAATTTTTTTTTTAAGTAGAATATTTTATTTATAAATTTATTTGTCTACCACCGCCTCTTAATATCCGTTCGAGCTATATGCTTTACATTACTTACGTTTAGGATTAGGACGGTTGAATTTATAAGAAATTTACCCACATTTTTGTGGAGCAGGGAGGGCAAACCATTTAAAGAAAACATCCTTAGTACCCCCAACCGGAATTCAAACCCTGATCTCCTCATCATAGGCAGTCCAATCTATTGCAAGAGTGACGTCTTACTACCCGTTCGGGTTATACGCACTTAAGCTAATGTGTAATGGTAGGGGGATTGTGAGATGAAACGGAGGACCTACAGTTTAACGTGGAATCCGAACCACGGTGGAGGCCTGGCATTCCACACATTCACAAGTTGTGATTAATACACGTCTTGTCAGAGGTGAAGGAAGGGTTTGGCAATCAGATAAATCTGTGCCGGGACCGAGGATTGAACCCCGAACCATCAGCACAGAAGTCGGACACATTACCCCTAGACCACCAGGGCACCTACTTGTCTTGTTCCTTGTATCCATGTTATTCAATTAATCTACCCTTACCTTACTTGTTTCCACTATGATGCAGATAATTTTATGGAGCCATAGTGGAACTTACCGATATTAGAAAGTAAGCTTTTATCGTAAATGGTATGTACTGTATATATAAAGTTGAAAGGGAATACAGTCAACTCTGGTTATAATGAATTTCTATGGACTCAGATATTTTGTTCACTATGTCCAAAGTTCAGCCCTCCCCCCTTCATTCCTTTTCCACATTCCTTACTTTCAGTCAAGCTTTGTGCTACATAAACAAGAACTCAGGTAGAGAATTGGTGTCTCCAAGTTTAAACCACCAAAAAGTTATGTTTTTTAAAGAATTATCATGTTATTTCTTATTGAAAGTTTCAATTTTTCTGTTCACTAAAACCTAAGCTGAGGGTTTATTATAAACGAATTTTTTTTAACACACATTGAAATGTGAAGTGGGTTGGAACCAATGAATTAGGTTCACTGTAGCTGAATGTTCACTACAACCGTGCGAGTTCACTAATGCTAGAGTTGGCTCTAGTTGTTCTCCCTCTCAACTTATGTGACATGAACTGGTAAAGGTCGTCGGCCTGGATTACAATTCATTGATCCTCTTCACCATGAAGGATCGAGGAGACCTCATGTCTGTCCACCACGTGATTTAGTTAGCGAATGAAGGAATTGGCATTGAAATTGAATGAATGACGATTTGATGGTTCTGGTTACATTCAATTAAAAAAACAAAACAACAATATCTTAGTCCTACCGTGTCTTATTACCCAGCTAATCCACACGCATCAAATGGCGCCAGTGAGGTAGGGATGAGGAAGGTATAATCTAGAGAAAATGTACCTGTATTTGCATATAAAACGTGGGAAAATACCTTCAGAACACAAAGCTGGTATTCAATTCCCAACCACTCCACCCCGAGCAAACAAGACTATCTGAGACTGACGTTTGGACCACGTGTCCATCAATTAAGATTATTTAATTTAAATAGTTTTCTAGCTTGATTATAAAAATGTATTAGTGTCAATTTGTTTTTGTTGTTCTCAGTGCTACGTGTGATCCGTGTGGAATCTCCATGAATTACACTAAAAAGATGATGTGGAGTAATGTTATTAAATGAAATAAACAAAGACTTTGGAGTATTTAGTTTCATCATGTAGTTTATTTTTAAAAACAAATCAAATAACGCAAGATTTCTTCAAAAATGGATAAATGAATGCCGTCCTCTAATAATTGTAAGGCGAGTTAAATTTATAAAACAAAATTATAGTTTAAAAAAAATCTACATGACGTAAGCCCACAATCGAGCTATACCGGCCAAGCGGCCACCACTGTTAGCGATGATCGTGCCTACATTTGGGGATAAAGCGTTTCATGTGGTTAGCACAATGAAACATCCTGACGTTAATATCAGTTTTCTAGACCAGAGCTTCTACCTATTTAATCCAGTTTTTTACAACCATTACTGTTTCCATCATATGGTCTGGGTCAGTTTTTTATTCAAGCCAAATATTTTCCGCTACCGGCTGGCTAGGCCTGTGCCTTATAGTATAACTTATGATTAAGACAGGCACAGCATCCAGTCCCCGGTCATTAATTTATCAATGTGAAAGGGTGATCCAAAATTTCACCAATGATAAATTTTTCGGCCATGCCGGAAATCGAACCCGGGACTAGTGGCTTGTCGTGGAACGTTGCAAGGGAGTCATACCTTCTTGCCCACTTGTGTATTATTTGAGCAATCATACACAACCTCTGCTCTGCATGCCTCACACGGGAATATATTCCTCTCGATACCTGACCAATGAGTGTTCTACTGAGAGGTGTGAACAATTCACAGGTACAGTATTAAACTAATGCTGCTTACTCTGTCAACACTTCACGACACGCCACTGCCCAGGACCCTTAGCTTAGCCTTAGACACGCTACCGACTGAGCTAAGGTGTCGGATTGGTCTCACTAAGTAGCTCCTCATTTGTCCTCACAAGATTGTCTCACTAAGTAGCTCCTCATTTGTCCTCACAAGATTGTCTCACTAAGTAGCTCCTCATTTGTCCTCACAAGTTTGTTTCACAAAGTAGCTGCTCATTTGTCCTCACAAGATTGTCTCACTAAGTAGTTCCTCATTTGTCCTCACAATATTGTCTCACTAAGTAGCTCCTCATTTGTCCTCACAAGATTGTCTCACTAAGTAGTTCCTCATTTGTCCTCACAAGATTGTCTCACAAAGTAGCTGCTCATTTGTCCTCACAAGATTGTCTCACTAAGTAGCTGCTCATTTGTATTCACAAGATTGTCTCACTAAGTAGCTGCTCATTTGTCCTCACAAGATTGTCTCACCAAGTAGCTCCTTATTTGTCCTCACAAGATTGTCTCACTAAGTAGTTCCTCATTTGTCCTCACAAGTTTGTCTCACTAAGTAGTTCCTCATCTGTCCTCACAAGATTGTCTCACTAAGTAGCTCCTCATTTGTCCTCACAAGATTGTCTCACTAAGTAGTTCCTCATTTGTCCTCACAAGATTGATCTCACAAAGTAGCTGCTCATTTGTCCTCACAAGATTGTCTCACTAAGTCGCTCCTCATTTGTCCTCACAAGATTGTCTCACAAAGTAGCTGCTCATTTGTCCTCACAATATTGTCTCACTAAGTAGCTGCTCATTTGTCCTCACAAGATTGTCTCACAAAGTAGCTGCTCATTTGTCCTCACAAGATTGTCCCACTAAGTAGTTCCTCATTTGTCCTCACAAGATTGTCTCACAAAGTAGCTCCTCATTTGTCCTCACAATATTGTCTCACTAAGTAGTTCCTCATTTGTCCTCACAAGATTGTCTCACAAAGTAGCTGCTCATTTGTCCTCACAAGATTGTTTCACAAAGTAGCTGCTCATTTGTCCTCACAAGATTGTCTCACTAAGTAGCTGCTCATTTGTACTCACAAGATTGTCTCACTAAATAGCTCCTCATTTGTCCTCACAAGATTGTCTCACTAAGTAGCTCTTTATTTGTCCTCACAAGATTGAGTTTGTCCTCGTCCCAGACCCACTGCTTCACAGAAATAATCTGAGGGGTCTGGGAATCGAATCCGGAACCTCTGGCTAACTGAATACCTACTATATAATTGTATACAATTTAATATGTTTATTTAGTTTCTTAATATCGAAATCGCATTAATACAAAGTGGGATATAAGGGAACGATAGTTAAGGTAAATACTTTTACAGTTTTTATAACTGAGAAACTTTTTGTTCAGAATGAATCAAATATTGTCTCAGTAGATATTTTTAGATTATTTTTATTTTCAATAAACACAACATTTATATATTTGCCATGGGCATCTCGAATTTGAACAGGACTTTTTCTCTTTATTTAAATAAACTTTGTTCAAATAACTTTATTCATCACAAATATTCAAGAATTGTTGATATTACTTCGCGTAGAAAATTAATATAAAAGTATTTACTCAAACAGTATTTTATTTATTCTAGCAAATCTTTTTTTTTTACTCGCTTCAGTGGCCGGGTGGCCTAACGCGCTACTCTTGGGGTAAGCTAGACTGCCGATGATGGGGAGATCAAGGTTCGAATCTCGGTGGGGTGTAATAAGGATATTTTTTCCAAAATGGGTTTCCACTCTGCTTCCACGCAAACGCGGGTACATTTTATATTAATATAACCTTCCTAGAGCCTAAAACCATAAGTGTAACTAAACATAAGCGTATAACCCGAAATAGTATTAAAACGCGGCGCTAAAAAAAATTAAACAAAACCATGAGAATATGTATTTAAACTCGCGTTCCCCCTCATTCCACCTTAAATAATGTTTAATAGTACCAAACAGTTCAAAATTATAATAATAAATTGGGCCATTAAGTACAAACCAGATAAGCCTCTGTAGGCGTATGAAAGATCTAGCTTCGTACAGAGTAGCGAAGGATGTGTAATCTTCTCTTGGTATAATGGTTAATGCGTCTTCTCTTGATTTAAGTTGGGGATAAGTAGGATTAGTACCAAAGAAATATGGTCTACTATTCATTTTAAAATAGCACTGTAAATAATTAAAGTTATATAATCGTGTTTTAGCATGAGACGAACACATACAAACGTTTTCTCTTGATTTGTGTGTGTTTAAATACAAGCTGCATGCAATGTGATTGTATTTACCGGAGTGCAAACAATAAAATATATATGTTTTAATATTTACATTGAATGAAAATTTATTAGTGTCAAAGCTATGAAGGTTCATAGTTCTTCGTTAAAAGTGATTAATTTCCTGTTTTGTGAATCATTAATTATAAATAGGTTATTTAAAACAGCTAAACTCATTTTTACTTTTAAGAGGCATCTTCGAATTGTTCTATATTATTTGGATTCTATGGTGGAATCTTTTATGTAGATTTTTATAGCATTCACAAATGGATTAGAATAAAAGTCCCAAATCCATAGTAAGAAACTTATCTGACAACTAAAAAATTAAAATATATACTTATACGTATTCATACGTTAAATCATGTTAACTGCAGTGGTAACCTTGATATAAAATATAAGTATCTATTAGATACCACAATACGTCATCTTAGCTCAATCGGTAGTATCTACTGAACAAAGGGTCCCGAGTTCGATTCCCAGCATGGCCAAAAAATGTATCATCGGTGAAATGTGGGCTTACCCTTTCACAGTGATAAACTAACGCCCGGGGACTGGATGTTGTGCCTGTTATAGTCTTAAGTTAGATTATAAGACTTTAGGAGCTACGACAGGTCTAGCTAGCCGGTAGTGGAAAATATATTTGACTTGAATAAAGAAAACTGACCCAGGCCACAGGTTTAAAACAGTAATGGATGTAAGAAAAAAATACCATTAATATTAAAATGTTCCTTTAAATTTAAAAGTGACACCTGGTCATGAGAATTGAACCTGGGACCTTTGGCTTGGTATGACATTGTTCTTAACACTGAGTTATCCAGAATTCAGGTACCCAGGGTCATGATTTACTCATATTTTAAGGCAAAGTCTGTGATGGAAGTGTGGAAATCGTCAGCTACATCTATATTAATAAAATGAAGAGTTTGTCTGTATGTCATGAGCATTGTGAGATATCTAATGCAAGTAGATTTTAAAAGTCACTAAAAACTGGGTCAAAAGAGAAAAATTAAGTTTTTTTTTTTCTGTTGAAAGCAAATAAAAATGTTGCTCAAGGTAGCCACCCAATACATTGTACGGTTACCTCGGGCAAAGCCGGCTACTTCTGCTAGTATATAATATGGTAATATGTTATCATTGTTGACTGCAAAAAAAAATTATTTTATAAGAGTTTATTCTTACAAAATCTGTGAATTTAGGTGACATGAAAAATTATAATGCCCTTAAAATGGACAATTTATTTTCCAAGCTTAGAAGTGATCTGTAAAGTAGTTCAATAGCTATCAAAGGAAGTATGAACATATTGTAGATTCACTAGCAAGCACAGATCCTTATGTATAATTTGATAAGCCCGTTTCCGGTAATAGAAATTACGAGGAAATTACTGAACAGATTTTGACAAATGACCACTCATTTTAACGTTTAGGAGTCCAGGATGTCGGGAAAAATAGTAGAGTAGTTTTCCACGAAAAAACGATTTTCACATAGAATTTTCAGTTTTTCACTATTTGCTTAATCACCATGGAAGCCGTTATCTGCTGCATGGCTGTAAATCTCTAAATAAAATATATCTCTTTGGCTAAAAAATAATAACTAAATATTTATTTGTTGGTCCGAACACATCACAATTTTCTCTTTGTATGAATATTTCTCTTTGGATGCTGGTCGTAACACATCTAAATTGAGATGCCTAAACTGGGGAAACATTTATATTTTATTGGAATATTGTTATCGTTAATTCGCATTTAAATCAATAATATTGAGCATAATTTGAAAATTAAAATGTTAAGTTGTTAAGTTCGTGAAACTATTGTCTTCGTTTTGTTTCGCGCATGATAAAATGATGTTTAAATATGTTTTGGTATGTATTATAAACTCAAAAACGATAAAATGATCTTGAATAGTGTTTAAAAATAGCCATTTTAACTATCTAAGTATGAGTTTTGGTGTTAATTTATTTCAAATAATGGGTTTTGATGTTCATTTTATTCAAATAATGGGCTTTGATGTAGATTTTTGGAAATAGTAACACAATGCAAATGCATAATTTAAGCTATTATTTCATTTCATCGCTTAATTTTGAGGATATGATAGTTAAAAGAGTAATGTTTTGTTCACCCCATCAATATCTTCACATTATGTCTTTCTATCTGACACTCTCTCTCATGGTTTCACACACACACACACACTATAGCACACTCTCTCATTTAATATTCTCTCATCCTCTCCCTCACACTTTATCCCTCTTTCTCACACACTCTCTACCCTCACATACATTATCTAGGATATAATTCCTCTCACGTTATCTTTATTATGCACTCTCTCTTAAGCTCTTTCTCAAACTATCTCTCTCTCTCTCTCTCTCTCTTAAACGCTCTATCTCTGGAACACTCACTCACAAACACTCGCTCACTCTCTCAAACACTCTTTCTTAAACTCCCTCTTTATCAAACTCCTTCTATTTCATATCTCTCAAAATCACTCTCACTCTCTATCTCAGTCTATCTTATTCTCACTCTATCTTATTCTCACTCTATCTATCTCAAACTCACTCTCTCTTTCTCAAACACTTTTTATCTCAAACTCACTCTCTCAAATTATATATCTAACTCCCTCTCTTAAACGCTATCTCTAACTCTCTCTCACTCTAATTTGATAAGCCCGTTTGCACTAATAGAAATTTCTAGGAAATAGCTGAACAGATTTTGACAAAAAAAATCTCTAATTTTCAAGGTTAGGAATCTAGGATGTCGGGAAAAATAGTAGTTTCCAACAAAAAGCTGACTTTCTCAGAGAATTTTCAGCTTTTCATTCATTGTTTGCATCACCATGGAAACCCTTCTTTGTGCATGAGTGTATAATATATGAAGATAAAATATTTATCTATGGTTACAAATAATACCAACTCAACTCTTACTTTAGTGGTATGGTGCAACAAATAGAAAGATTACTGCAGTTATTTGTATATTTATCAAATAAACCGATGATAATATCAGGTTATATATATATAATTGTTGATGTTTATTCTTCCTCATCTTTGTCTTTGAATGTTTACCTCTGCTCTTATGTATCATTTTATTAACCCTTTTCCGGTAAGTGAAATTGCCAATAAATGGTTGAACCGATTTTGACAAACGTACACTCATTTTAAAAGTTATGAGTCTGGGATGTCGGCAAAAATAGTAGTTTAAAACAAAAAACCCAAATTTTCTATCAAATTTTCTATCTTTTCATTCTGTGTATGCAAGGACCCATCTGTACAATCATTATTTGTGTACATCACCATGGAAACCATGATTTGTGTATAGTTGTATATGGATAAATAAAATATTTGTATTTGGTTTAAAAGTAATAACTGATTTTTACTTAAGTGTTTTGGTGCCACAAATAGACAAAGAGCTGGAAGAGGGGTCATTTTAAAGTTCTCATCGTGATTCGAAGGGGGCATATAAACGTTTTGATTCAAATTAGACACGAAAATATCTCTGTCAAGGTTTATAGCCTTTGACGAGTAAACTATTAGCTAGAAGGTCGAGGGAATGTTTTTTATAGAGATCTTTTCTCAATAAAAAGTTTATAATACATTTTAGTTCAATAATATGCAGAAATCGCTTCAACGATCCACTAGTACTGTCTATATTTTTACTTTTAATTCCACAAGCTCTATAGTCTCTATATTCTAGTGGTCAGATATCCAGTGGTCATGGATTTGATCCTCAGTGATTCCAAAATTTATCTGAAGCAATAGGTCTGGAAAGGGTTTAAACTCAGCCTCGTGAGAACAAATTACAAGCTACCTGAATAAATAATTAGCAGCTCCGGTTTATAAAAACTGAGATTAACACCCGAAGGGCTCGTTGTGCTGACCACATGACACACTCTATCCGCAAATGTTGGTACTATTATCGCTAATGGTGGCGGCCGCTCGGTCAGAATAGCTCGCTTGCAAGATCAAGACATGTAGTTTTTTTTATTAGTTACGGTATTTAAGGCATTTATATTTCTCGACTGATCTCATAAAAAGAAGAGACTTTCTAGAACATTGTAAATACTTGGAACGTTTAAACTTTTTAAACACACATAAAGGAGGAAGTGGAATGTCCTTACAAGTGAACCTTCGACTTCAAAAGAATTTCCTCCTCTTCTTAAGATCTCTTTTCAGTAAATAATAAAAATAAAATATGTAAGTACTGTGACGTAGAACCATCTTGTATTTTGAATTTTATAAGAACTTGTAAAGTTAGGCTCGAGATCTAGGCTTGGAAGATTATTCGTTGACAATGGAGGACGGAGCTAGGGGTGCGTACTAGAGTGTTTGACTCAAGCTTGTAAGGGCAAGGGTTTGAACCCAGACTGGATGAACTATGTCTACTGTCCCCCTCATATTCCCCCCCGGCCCACTCCTGACAGCTTGGTTTAGCTAGTTGGAATCCAGGCGAATGCTGATGCGATCTCTTAAAATTCATTCATTTGTCCCTCAAATAAATAATTTGAAAATTACTGACACAATTACACCGTCACTAAAGTCTAGAGTAACTTCCTGCACCTGTTATTACGCAGACTAGACGTCAGGATCATCCGGTCTTATTTGTCAGTGACAGAGAGGTTGGGGATTGAATCTCTACCGCTGTACTGAGAGTAGTTTTCTCTAAATGGTTTCCTAATCTCCCACCATGCGAATGTGAGTGCATTTACTTTAAATTACACATTTATATTCTTTAATCAATTATTTTAACAGGTAGTAATATATTGTGATGGTGGAAAAAACCTTCAAATTGGGAAAAATTATGGAAGTATGTGAATAACTGTCAAAGTATTTTTTATTCATTTAGAGTTTTTATATTTAATGTTTATTTTATAAGCGCAAAATAATTGCTTGCTAGCTTAACCCATTGAGGATTATCATATTTAACACTATTAAATCCAAATATTACTCTAAAAGCCCTAATTATTTTGTTTTAAAAAAGTCGAATAGTATTGGAACAGTCTCAGAAGTATTTGCTGATGACTTATACATCTTAATCATTTTGTAATTTAAATATTGATGAAGTAGATCGTCAACTGTCAGCAAAAAATAATATTTACTTCCAAACAATAAGAGTAATTCTTAATAACAAAACAATGTGTTTTATTAGTTCAGATTATAAGATTGGCACTTAATAAAACCAAAATGATTGCAACCCAAAAAGAGGCGATTGCTTTTGATTGGTCGGGGACTAGACCCCTTAGAGGTAATAGACCCTGATGATTTAAAAAGTCAGTCTTTTGTCTAGCTTGAAAGACTCAGGAGCTCAGAAGATTGGAAGCTCGTTGTCGAAAAGCTTTAGAACTTAATAGTGGAGGCCAGGTTTCGTGTAACCGGCCTAGAGAATCACGACCAACAGTAGATAGAACTGACATACATAGTAGCCATGTAAGGCGCCACCATGCAGCGACGTGGATGGGCATCAGTGGAGAAGAATGGTTTCCCCTCTCCCCAGGTATTGACATAGGTCATAATTATTCTAATACGGGCTGCTGACACGACGGGCTCAATTCTGACCTATCTCTGATTTTAGATATGACTGTCATCACATTAGTTTATACTTCTGCCATATACTGTATCCATTACTTTTTCCAACAAAACCTTTAAAAACCCGTTTTGATTCAATCATCTCAATCACTCCCCACCCTTCCTCCACGACCATCCTGACAAGAAGCGTTTACTAGGAGGAAGGCAGTGATATTGTTTTAAAAATACTCAATTATTTACACACCTAAGTGTTGTCATCAACAGTCAAATGAACGATTTTATTCCCATCGATGTTCAAAAATCATTCACTGGGAAATTGTAATGTTTTTCTTATCACCCAATTGATTATCTCAGATCTGGATTTTTTTGTGTTCATTATATAACTAAATAATCTAGAATAAAGTGATATCTATGGTAGCAAACCTTTGCTAAAGGCCAATCGATGTATTTATCTTGCAGCTGTCAACGTTGACACCATCTGTCACATCTGAGCTTGGCGTAACAAACACAATGGAAGTAGATCTACAGTCCCAATTGCATTGGAAATAACTTTCATGACAGTTATAAAAGTTATCAAAACAACGTTCATGTGTTCATACATCAATTCGTATGATATGCGGCTGTCACTTCTGATATATTTTATCATTACCTATGAAATAATACTTTTAATATATTAAAATAAAATCATTGCTGACCACATAAAATATGTTTGTATTTTCTCAAAGTTCCTTACCACCAGAATAATATCAAAATGTTCTTTTTTTAAAACTGACAAATAAGGTTCTTACACTATGATTCCACTATGTATTTGTTTTAAAAATATAAATAATTATTCTTGGTTTAGCTATACTGTATTTAAAAACAAAATAGTGAAAGCTTTTTTCGGCTTATCACACCCGCTTAACATATATTTGCATTTTTAAAGAACGCCATCTGTTTCAACAAACTTAAATCATTTAAATAAAGAGACAAAACATTCCTAGTTCAAAATAAAATGTTGGTAAATAGATGAACGTAAAGTTATCAAGTTTCCAGTGCACGACTTTTTCAATTAGATTTCTTTCTTTTGTCTTTCCTTTATTTTTATTTTTTCTTCAAGAATCTCACACATTTAATTGTCTCCCCTCTCTTACCATCAACCACCCCTCCGCACCCCCAACCCTATCCATTCCATCTTCTTTCTAACACAAACGAAGAACTAGATGCAAGAGAAGGAAATGAGGAAGGGGGGGAAATGATATAGAAGTTGGACCAGTGACGTAAACAAATAGAGCGTTATTTGATTAGACAACTCCGTCCCTTTTCCCCTCCCCTTCTCACCCCAACCGTCCTTCTCACTACTTTAGTTCCAGCGACTCGGGGTCGGACTCCCTTAAAAGTTTTGACAACGACCCTACACTGATTGAATCTCACTGTAACTGGTGACCTTCTTAAGAAGAGGGTGCTGCACAAATACTGCGTCGTAATTATTGTCGTCACGATGCTGACGTCATTCTCCCTTAGCGTGAATCTAGCTTTGGGAAGGGTGTTTTAAATAAATTAAGGGTGCTCACAAATAATAGTGATGATCGATCACTATCGAATAATTCTCTATTTTAAAAATTATTCGAATGGAACGTATTTAAACTAGTTCACGTTGGTTATGGTCGATAGTCATCCTACGAGTTTAAATGTTTTTTTCTTGTTAGAGCTATAGGAAATATTAATTTCCGTAAAGTATATTATTGTATATCATTCTCTCTTGCTGAGTGGAAGTCAACCTTACAAATTAAAATGTGTCCCTTGTTTTTAATATATACATATATGTATGTATATATATGTTTTTATATATATACATGTATATATATATGTTTTTATACATATACATGTATATATGTTTTATACATATACATGTATATATATGTATATATATGTTTTATACATATACATGTATATATATATATATATATATGTTTTATACATATACATGTATATATATATGTTTTTATACATATACATGTATATATGTTTTATACATATACATGTATATGTTTTATACATATACATGTATATATATGTTTTTATACATATACATGTATATATATATGTTTTTATACATATACATGTATATATGTTTTATACATATACATGTATATATGTTTTATACATATACATGTATATATGTTTTATACATATACATGTATATATATGTTTTTATACATATATATGTATATATATATGTTTTTATACATATATATGTATATATATATGTTTATATATATATAATATATGTATTCGAAAATTAATCTCCGTTAAATTCTTTTATTGAAAAGCACCGCCTCATTCTTCCTTGAGCGATAGTTACTTTTTCGTTTTCATATTGTTTAATCCTACTTTCTCATAAAAAAAAACATTATTTTCTGCAGAATTCCTACATATTTGGACAGAGTTTTAAACACTGTAAATTTGGACCAAAGTCTTCCAGTTCCGGGGATTTAAATTTCAGTTTGGGAACCTTATTTAATTGTATATGTAATTTCATCTTGTCAGAGGCTTTCTGAAATAGCCATGACCACTTTTGTTTCAGGAAATATCACTTGTAGTTTATTTAAAAAGGGCAGTCAAATAAAAAATGCAGCTGTTCCCAATAAAAATTAGTTAGGGAAGCCAACCATGGATCTAAAGGACCCTGACATTATCTTCTTCTTAAGCAAACAACCCGAAAGTTGGTTTGATGCTATTTCTATCCATCAGGCGCTGTAAAACTCCATTCACGGTATGAATTACTCTCTTAAAGGTCTTTTTTCTTACCAATATCCTACTATATTATAGATTTCTGGTAGGGAAAAAGGCCTTTCAGAAAACAATTCCTACGATGAACAGACTTTACATGTCCTCAGCACACGGCTGGCTAGTGTTGTCTGCACCATCTGGTATAGATCCCACTAGGAGAGTTCAGAAAGTGTGGTGGTTTCCCGTTGCCTTCAACACTGAATTCCTATGAGTGCACGCTAAAGCGCCTATCAATGTTGCCAGAAAGTTATTTTCACACTCCTTTCAGGGCTCTTTAACACGCCACAATTGACATGGGACCAACGGCTTTACTTCCCCTCCGAATAAAATTGTGCTAAGGAATTTTATCACTCAAGAAAAATCCGTCAACCTCGGCTGGGATTGAACCCACGAACATCGGGTCTTGTGGAGGGTACTTTAACTCAAGATCACCAAGGCTGACTCCATATTCGCCTATGATATAATAAAAAGGTTCTTGCTTCTTTCCTCATTTAAAAATAAGACCAATACCACAACCAAGCCTCATAGTATGGAAACCAGCTCCAATTGATACATTTGTAACCCTAGCTAAGAGCTTGGTCAGACAATCTGCCCACTGAGCTATAGGTAGAGGATGCAGAAACGTATCGCCATCCTGGTTTTGCCAAACAGATTTAGTGCTAAAGTGTTGTTTTGTCTTTATAAAATGCACCCTCTGTTGTTCTCACGTGATATAGGGCGTCAGGCTTTCAGTATAATGGCCTTCCGAAAGCATTTAAGAGGGTGGCTTTCTTCAAATAATTTCTTTTTTAGTTTTCCCATCTACACTCAACACTAATGTGGACTCATTTCCTCTAAAAAAAAATACAGGCCTAGCCCTTATATTAGCTTAAGTATTTAGAAGTTTGAGCTGCTTAACGTACTTTTTATTTGTTTTTATCAAATTTAAACAAAATATTCCAATATAAAAGCCGAACACTTCCTAATCTCTCCTCTCTTGAGCTAAGTCACGTACAAAATATTATATTCTCAAATTATTCGTTCGTAAAAACTAACAAACTTTGGAATAAGGCTCACCACCGCTATCAGCGCCTTAAGGGTTATGTTCATGAATGAGGGTATTCCAGAAGTGTTTTAGAAAGTTCCACCTCTCGTCTTAATCGGGCAAGAGCTTTGATGATTCTTCTTCAAAGTTCAAAACTTGTTACAATGATATGGAATATGTGAAGGAGAATTAGTTTCTCCCCCTCTCTCTACAATTTTCAAGTTCAAAGCCCTGTTCGGATTAGCGCAAGTAAGTGTCCTTGAAAAGTCGTCATCAATTTGCGCGACTAATTGACAAAGCCCGTCTCATACAAACCCTCACTGGTGAAGTTTGTTTGATACGATACGTGCATGAGCGGGGAGGGGGCCTATATAACCACAGCAAACGTTGGAAATAACTCTCATGTGTGGATGCACTGGTTAATACGTGATAGGGAGGTCGTTGGGTTTCAAACCCTTTCTTGATGTACTGAGAGAAGTTTTGTTCTGCATGGCTTTACACTTACACTTCCACGAAAATATGAGTGTATTTCCTCTTAATTCTACTGTTTTCATGCTTTTCCCCATTAGTATAAATATTATGCGGATAGTCCTAATGGTTAGTAATATGAGGTACACACACAATATGATATAAAAACTAAAACGAGTGTTATGACCTAGTATTCCTTTCTGGCTAGTCTTCTTGCGAAAAGAGGTGCCCTGGTGGTCTAGGGTTAAGGTGTCAGACTTCTGTGCTGAGGGTCCGGGGTTCAATACGCGGTCTCGGCACAGATTTATCTGATTGCCAAACCCTTCCTTCACCTCTGACAAGACGTGTATTAATCACAACTTGTGAATGTGATGAATGCCAGGCCTCCACCGTGGTTCGGATTCCACGTTAAACTGTAGGTCCTCCATTTCATCTCACAATCACCCTACCATTACACATTAGCGTAAGTGCGTATAACCCGAACGGGTAGTAAGACGCGGTGTTAATAATAATAATAATAATAATTCTTGCGAAGAGCATTTGTTTCATTTAATCGATTCCTAATAAACTAACCTACCTTTTGATTTTTAGAAAACATAGTAGTACATTATTTAAAGGAAAAATTTTAACAGGTCTTAAATAAACGTTAATTATATAAAGTCCTTCCTCATTAGACATATATCTATAGTTAATGTACGTATTTAATTCCTACAGTAATAATTATTAAAATCCGACACTTTAGCTCAGTTGATAGATTATCTGTATGCTGAGCAAAGGGTCCTGGGTTTGATTCCCAACATGACCGAAAAGTATCATTGGTGAAATGTGGGTTTACCCTTTCATAGTGATAGATTAACGGCCGGGGACTGGATGTTGTGCCTGTCCTAGTCTTAAGTTGGATTATAAGGCATATGAAGCTATGACAGGCCTAGCAAACTGGTAGTGGAAAAATATATGGCTTGAATAAAAAACTGACACAGACCATAGGCTAGAAACAGTAATGAAAGTAAAGTAAAGTTTATTATTATTATTATTATTATTATTATCATCATCATTATTATTATTATGCTCAAAGATGGTCAAAACTTTTAAAATGTTGATTTATCGTGCTGCTTAGAAAGTATCATAAAGCAATGAGCTATTTTTTCTATAAATTAGCATGCTTCTTCCGTAGGTAGCAAACCATAAAAATAGAATGTATTAATTGTAAACTTATTATATTAAAGGTGTGTAAAGTAAGTAACATTATTTTTAAATTCAATTTTAACAGATTTTGACTGAACTTAAACTTAACTGGCACATAAATAGTAGAAAACATATCATGTTTATAAATGAGCAAAAAAAAAAAATATTTTTTTTCCTATATCATATTATAAAAAATAATTTTAGTACATATATTACGTTTTGATTAGTTCATTGAAGAGATACGTAGACTTCCTCTTAGATAAAAATATTAAATTTCTACTTGAGTGTTTGTATTGCCAAAGTATGTTTGGATAATATTTATCAGGATTTAAAGTAAATCATTTTATTAGATTAAACACCAATGGCTGTGATAATAGTTTCAATTTACCTTTGTACAGCCCTGGATACCCTTTATAAATTCACATCTATCTATACACAAAATCTATAAACTAATATTGTATATACGGTACATTGCGTGAATAGTATTGAAAATATATAGAAATGGTTAGCATATATGCAAACTATAGTTTAATCTGAAAATAGAGCTATGTGTGCAAAAATTTAAAGAAATCCAAGGAGTTTTAAAAAAAAAAGAAGAAGCTGCATATTGAAGCAGTGAGACGCGTAACAGAGTCTAAGCAGTACAACATTATTTAATATTAGGTTTGTTATTTTAAAATAATCCTGTTGGCACCAAAATAGAGTTGAAAGTTAACAAAATGTCCCTGTAGAATTTTTTTAATATTTTAAAATTTTAAAAACGTTCGTGAAGTGTGAAATTAGTTTATTTTAAACGGCGTTTCACGTGAAATATCTCAGTTCTTAGATACAAATAAATTGTTAGAAGTATATATATTTAAACTTTATCTGGTAAATAAAGTCATAATTTATCAGGGGATCAAGAGACAGTAATAATATAATTCGGGATTGTTTTAGTGGTTTTGAAGCCATTTTCGTTCCCTTGAGAAAAACAGCTATGTGAGGATATTTCCATTCAATTGAGTTGTGCCCTTAACAGCGAGTCATAAGCTAAGAAATATATATCTTAGTTAATTTAGATAATATAACTAACACAAACTAGAAACTAGTTTATATAATATAAGCTTATATAGCCTTCAAAAGATTCACTAAACAAGGGCTATGCATTTGTAGTTTACGGAAATTAATACGTGAATTTCAATTTTACAGTCGTATATTGTGTTGTTTTTGGTTCTTTAAGTACTATAACTCATAAAAATTGAGAAAAATTAAATTTTAACTTGAGATTAATTAATCATTGTATATATCAATGACATTGCAATATAAGTGTAATAATGTGTGATGATGGTTTTTTTTAAATAAACTGTTAAACTAAAGATTCTTTCTCGATCTCCCTCCGATTAAAATTGTTGGAAAAACTGTATTTGTTTTATCTCCAGGCTATGTTATATAAACCATTAAGAATGTAAAGTTTAAAAAAAAATCTTTTGACATAAATTATTTAGAACAAGTTTTCTGACAATCTTTACTGTCTGACTTAGCGTTCTTCCCGCCACTCGCTTTGTAAGCATATTGAGACTCATTTGGTTAATTTATGAATTCAAAACATAATTCACAATTTGAATATGTAATATATTCGTTGTCTTTTTTTTTCCTAAACGTTGCCAAGATTAAAAGTTATTTCAATACAAAAGACTAAAATTGTGTTGTAAGAGATTTTTCTATACAGTTCCTGTCTATCTTCTAGGATTAGACAAGAGGCTATTATTATTATTATTATTATTATTATCTCATTATAATAAAACTCTTCACCAAAGTAAAGTGAAATTATCCATGTACACTCTCAACTGGGAAAAACATTTCAGTAAAATATGAAGAATAAAACTATTGAGTTTTGTTTGGTCAACAAGGGAGCTAGTAGAAAAGGATGTTATGTAACTATCATATTTAACATAATGAGGACTTAACCCTATAGTCACGTCAGTATTTTCAATTTCCAGTGATTATGTAGTTGCTCACTTATTGTCAATAGTTCAAAATCGTGAATATCAAACCGAACACAATAAAATCGAAATATAAGATTACACTGACCAACGATCATATTGCTAAGTGCGTAGAGTTTAACATTTTATAAAACAGCGTATAGTTGGCTTCCAATTATTTTCCAGATTTTCAAAAACTATAAAATACTGTGACAATTTAGTGAAGTGAAAAATTTTAAAAATGTAGTCTAAATAATTTATGCTTAAGTAAACCAATGCTTTAAAGCACTAATTTTATTTTAAGTAAAGTGGAAATATATTTTGGATATAAGTGCTGTATTTCTTGTGCGTTTTATAAATATTATTTCATAGGAGTGTTGTCTTAATGTATATATTTGTATGTAATTCAGTTAGGAATGAAGTAGTCGTAATATGTTATTTATGTACTATACATATTCGTCCCATTCTCTGTAGATTTATTACTTTCTCGTTATCTTACAGGTAGAGAAAGTATTGTGATCATAAAAAAAAATCGAACTCGAGATTTTGATGAATCTGGACGTTTCATGACTCCCTGTATCCGAAAAAGTGATTTTTGAATTTCCGTCTGTCTGTCTGTCTGTCTGTCTGTACCTCCGACTAGAGCCTAAACTATTTTACCGATCGGGCTAAAACTTGGTATCTAGGGTATTTCATACGGTTGCCCCGAGGATTTTTTGGAATTGGATATCCACCCCTAAAATTAAGGGTAGTTTACTGATGGGCAAAAAGAGAAAAGGTCGATTTTCCCAAAATCGGCTTTAACGATTTTGATTAAATTTCATTTATAAACATTTATAAATATTCCAAACAAAATGGCTACCCTCAATAATTTCGGCAAAATGATTTTAAGGGCTCCGGTTTGATGCGTAAATTCTCATTTTTTATCATATCTCTGAAACTATTTGAGATATGAAATTACTTATCATCTCAAATATGTAGATCTATTTATAATAAAAATCTTTTGTTCGAAACATATTTTATAAAACAAATAACTTTCAAGCTATACGCAAATATTAATTTTTTTAACTTTTCGAACACTAAAAGTTTAGTATTATGACCGTAAAAAAAAATCTAACCTTAAATGTTGATGGATGTCGACGTCTCATGACCCCCCGAACCCTTAAAAATGGTCTTTACAATGCCGCCTGTCTGTGTGTCTGTTAAAACTTAAAATTAAGAGTAGTTTTATAAAGGGCGAAAAGAGAAAAAATCGATTTTCTCATAATCGGCTCTAACGATTTTAATTAAAATTCTTATCTAGGCTTTGATTCAGATTATAAATAAACTGGCTATTTTCATTTTCCTATGACAATGACTTTTAGGGTACCTTAGAGAACTAGAAATTCCCGTATCTACGCAACTATTTGAGATACTAAATAACTTATCATTGCAAAATTGTAGTACTATTAAAAATAAAAAACTTTTAATACGAAATACAATTTTATAAAACGAACAGTTTCTGAGATATTGGCAAATATATTAATACAATTTTGTGAGCTTTAGTTGTAAAGCTATACTTCTTAAGTATTAACGCGATAATTCTCCAATGCCATAAAGTAATTAAATATGTCTCTAAAAAAGTGTATGTTATTTTTCCTTAAACCTCTTAGGAGAAATGTTTGCACAGCAATGATCTATCACCATTTTAGACTCAATAGTCAATATTTACATTTTTAGTGGTCAAAATTTATAATTATTTAAAAATTTAATATCAGTGCGCTGACCTGAAGATGTGCAACACCTAAAAAATGTCGATCAGAAGTCGAAATTTTAATACGAAGTGTTGACCCTTGTGGACCCAATATTAAACTTTTTTATTGGTCCAAACATACAAATGAGGACATTAATTCTTTAAAAATAAAAATATAAAATTTAAATCCGGGACTCAAAAAATGTTTTACATAAGTATAGTGCAATTTATGCTTGGGTTTGCTAGTGTATACTATTTAGTTTCACATAATATTACAAGCTATGAGTAAATATCTCAATTTTTAAACAGTAGATCGAGAAAGTCCGTGCGGGGTTCGATACCATTTATTTTCTATGGAAGCAAGCGTTTTATGTATAAATTAGTTTCGTTCTCTGTTGATTTATTCTCTACGGCTCAGTAAGCTTTTATCTGGAGATATTCGTTATGAAAATATGCATTTTATGTCGGTATTCTTTCCTCTCTCCGTGGTGTTATTCGTTAAAGCAATATGCGTTTTATGTCGGAATGCTTTTTTTTTTCTCTGTGGAGTTATTCGCTATGGCAATATGCGTTTTATGTCAATATGCTTTCCGCTAGCTATGAAGTTATTCGTTATGGCTATATGCGTTTATATCGGTATCCTTTCCGTTATTTGTGTAATTATTCGCTATGACAATATCCTTTTTATGTTTTTATGATTTACGTTCTTTGTGGTGCTATTTGTTATGGCAATATGCATTTCATGCCGATATGTGTTGTGAGGTCTGAAGATTTAGTACTGTCATGCTTCCACCTTAAAAGAGAAATACATATTCACACTGAAGCCAAATAAATAATATTGTCAATGGGGGGAAAATATCTCCTGCAATATAAGACGTTCGGGAGTTAGAGGGGATTTTTTACTACTGAAAAAAGGTAAAAATTGCAATACTAGTATATCTATTTTAATTTATTGGTTTGTCAAAACTCCACCAGAAGAGGTGGCAAAGCGAGGACCCTCATAGTATTTGGTGTTTAATCTCGACTGTTTTATCATTAAGAAAATTGTACTTGATGAGCTTAGTTTACCTCAAACATATAATATAAAACAAATAGAAGAGTAACTGAATGAATCAATAAATTAATAATATTTATGGTGAATAGTAAGAAAACTTATTATTGCTAAGCCATTAACATACAATAGTTTAATTTATTGTTAACGGGGGGGTACATGACAGTTAAACGGCTATGTATTTATGTAAAATATTAGTGTAGCTATGGGTTTTTTTAAGCTTGGTGATTAGAGCGTTGGCGTACTAAGCAAAAGGTACCGGGTTCGATTCCCGTGTCCAGGTGTCATTTTTCAATCTAAAGAATATTATATTTAGATACGGCTATAACCGCAACTAACAAATATTATAGGTTTACTATTTAATCCAGCATGTACCTTTTTTTGTAAAAGCTAAATATTATTTTAAATATTGACCAAGCATTAATTACGTGTGTTTGTAAAATAAATTCAACTTGAGACAATAAACACAACATAATAAATTAATAACTACAATATTTATCAGGACAATTAAAAATAAGTCAACAATATTTGGTTTTCAATCTGTCAGTTTTGGTTGCATAAGTGTTAAGGATTCTTTCGGCTGCCAATGACAGCACAAAACCACAACCATTACAACTCTCACTATAGCGGTGGTTGGGTGGAATAATGAGCCATCACATTGCTCACACATACCAACTTATTATTATTATTGTTATTATTATTAGATGTTCTGTCTTACGGCAGGTTCATTTCTTTTTTCAGAGAACTTTGACCAACGATGCACCCTGTCCTCTGCCTCCTCCTTCAGCTCCCAGAATTTACTCCTTTCCTTCAAGTCATCTAACCTTTGAATCCTCCTTCTTTAAGCTCCTCTTTCCATCAACCTTTTCTTCAATGACGTCGTGCAGACGACTTCTCGTATATATTATCAACTGTAGGGATGAGCATCGATGGTCGATGTTTTACTTTCGATGTTCAATATTTTCACTATCGATGGTGAATGACCAACGTTTTTAAATCATCGATGTTTTCTCTTGTACTTTCAAACGACTGACTGATATTTTTATTTTCTTAGTAAAACGTATTTGCAATGTACTATTAATTGTTGACTATTTAAAATCATTATTTCAATAAAACCATTCAGAATCACTGATTCACGATGATTTTTGTTCAGTAATTACGATAATAATCAGAGTATTAGCAACAAACAGACAAATCGTGCATTGATATTTGCATATTTCTTATAGTTAGTTGTTCTCATTCTATTTTTATTGAGATATTGAACCTAAAAAAAACCCTCACTCCCACCTCGACCGCCACCTCAAAAGCAAGACATACTTTAACAAAAGCGAGAAATCACTTGGAAGGGAAAATAGTATCAAAACTGGTTTTCCTACATTCGGTAGATGATTCTACGTGGTCATTTAAATTTTATATATTATTGTTATTTACGTATTTTAATAATTGTATTACATTTTAGTTTAACTGTCATTTAATCTTTGTTATCTGAAATAAATGAATATTTTTTATATAAATTATTATACATTGATAGCTTTGAGCTAGAAACATCGATGTTTAGAGACCGATGTTTTTCAAACATCGATGCTGAATATTCTGTTTTTCTATCGATGTTCAACCCTAATCATCACAAATGACCTAGAGGAGGCCTTGTGACTCTATTCGGGTGTTGTCTGTTCCAGCTGCCGCCTCCGCCACAGCCTCCAAAACCACCGGATGAGAAAATAACGCCCGCTCCTTGTGACCCTATCAACCCGCGACTGCCTCCCGTGCCGTTCTACCGTGAGTACTGTTAGTACTAGTACTAACACTATCAGCATCAGTATCAAAGTAGTACTAGTAGTTGCTGAATTACTGGCATAGCCTGTAAAATACGACAAATTTACGACAATATCATAGCATTCAATAAAATTCTCTCGAACGTTTATTTCAGAAAAGTTATAAAAAAAACATATTCCAACTTTAATATAAATTTGACCATTTTTGTATATCAAAACTCTTTAAGTGATTATTTAACCACCATTATAGCTATAAATTTATTTTAATACACTAATGTGTAACCCCTTAGCTCAGTTGGCAGTGCATCAGCTTACTTAGCTAAGGGTCCCGGGTTAAATTCTTAAACAAAATGTGTACAGTATCATTGTGAGATCATAACTTCCCCTTTCATAAGAAATTAAGTATTTATCCAGTAGAAACATATAGTTTAATTTTATTCACATGGTGACCTTAACAGTTCTTGAATATCTATTTGTCAAGAGTGTCCTGTAATTTATTGACAATGTTTATTATTAGCATCATCATTATTAATACTATCATTAATATTATTATTAATTTAGCACCACATCTGACTACCTGTTTTATTTATGGAATTTTTTTGTCTAATGCCACTATTCTCCTGACATATTCAAGAACTGTTGATATCACCTTGTGAAGAAAATTAAATTTTATGTTTCTACTGAAGCAATATTTTATTTATTTGAGCCAATATAATGTTTTGCTATAAAAACTTCAAAAACACTTACCTCTTCTCAGGTCCCTTTTGACTTCACCTTAAGGGAAATAGCCAAAATATTACAGTTGAATTTACTTTTAAAATGATTGTTTCCTTGTTTATTGGCATTATTTTGTTTCATGCTTTTAATGGCTAAACTATAAATAGCACCTAAAGTCTGTTCAGCGTAGGAATTGTTTTCTGAAATGCTTTTTTCCCTACCAGAAAGCTATTATATAGTAGGATTTGGGTAGGAAAAAAGACCTTTCAGAGAGTAATTCCTACAGTGAATGGAGTATATTTCTAAAACATGAAAAGTATTAAACAATTTCTGGGGTACCGTTGACATTTATTGTCAGGAGATTAAGCCAACCTGCCACCGTTATATATTTTGTCAGTTGCTAAGAATCGTAAAACGGATCGAAAATATAGTAATATGTTTTATAAGGGATGAAATTGATTATCATCCTTGTATATAACAAAAGAAGTTCTAAAAAAATCTTTGTCAGCTTGTAAATATTGGCAAAAGAATATATATTTAATTCTAAAACCAAGTTGTGAAATTTAGTTTACCATTTTTGAAAGCCATGCTAATTAATAATTGAAATTCATTCCTTTCACAAGAATTTATAACTTAAGACTTTCAATTGGAAATCAAATCAAAATTATTTTTTGTATATAAACTTTATTGGAATAGCGTTGCGTATAAAATGTTTTTAAAATAATTAAAATTGAGAAATATTTATTTAGATTTAAAAATTAATGTAGAATTGAGAGTATGTCAACTTTCAGTACTATTTTATTTATATCATTAGACTCTTCTTAAGTGTATATACATTTGTGATTGATTAAAGGAAGTGTTATCAGGGCCTTGTTTCATAAAACTCACTATCTAATATTATTATACTAATATAAACATTTTATTAGTTAACATAATTCGGTTTCATTAATATTTTGGACGTACTAATAAGATTATTTATAATATTAACTAACTAGAAATCCCGCACGGCGTTGCCCGTGACCCACTGTGGTATAAGCATTATACAAGCCCCCCTTCCCAATAGTGCCCGATTTGCCATGAAAATCTCTGCAACGTAATTCTAAACCAGATTAACAATATTTCCTTCAAAATTTGTTAAAAATAGCCTAATTAAAAAGTTAATTAATAATTTAAAAATCCTGCTTTGAGGTGTATTCGGACCCCCTTCCATCCAACTATGTTAAAGATTTCAGATCTCTGCGTGCCGTAGATTTGGCTGAGTATTGCACACAAACAAACACACACTTCCTTTTATTGGAATAGATATTCTAGCAAGTGCTATTGGTTATGACCTATGAGCTCTATTACTAAGTTATTTGCCAGTTGATTGAATTGAAGGTTATGTTTCGTTTTGTAACGGTTGATGAGTTTGGTCGTGTCGTGGGACTACCATGATCGCGATTTGATAACGATGTTGTTAACTCTGTGGTTAAGTCTTTTATGCTGTTTTAATAGTGGTTATTCTAGTTATTAAAAATGTAGACTATGTCATATACTATAAAGGGGAAATTATATTGGTTAAAAAGGGTTGATTCAAAGAGACATATATTGGAACTAAGATATTAATAAAACTAACCAATATAATATTAAAGTAAAACCTAAATGAATTCATCAATATTTGTTTGTGGTCTCAACCTTTACTCTCCTCACTCACCCTCTACCATCAACTGTCACCCTCTACCATCAACTGTCACCCTCTACCATCAACTGTCACCCTCTACCATCAACTGTCACCCTCTACCATCATCTGTCACCCTCTACCATCAACTGTCGCCCTCTACCATCATCTGTCACCCTCTACCATCAACTGTCACCCTCTACCATCAACTGTCACCCTCTATCATCATCTGTCACCCTCTATCATCAACTGTCACCCTCTACCATCATCTGTCACCCTCTACCATCAACTGTCACCCTCTACCATCAACTGTCACCCTCTACCATCAACTGTCACCCTCTACCATAAACTGTCACCCTCTACCATCATCTGTCACCCTCTATCATCATCTGTCACCCTCTACCATCATCTGTCACCCTCTATCATCATCTGTCATAATTGTGTGAATAATCCTGCTATACAGGAGACAAACAGCGTTTTTTGCAACAAATTTAAAACATTAATATTTGTATCGTTTACAAAATAAATATAGACTTATTAGACCGACATTTAATATAAGCATAGGATGTATTTTATGTTTTGTACATTACATTGTTGTTATTTTGCTAAACTTTTACTGTTTCTTCTTTTTTCCCACAATTCATTTGGATCACAAACTGATACATCGTCACCCGAGAATGCAAGTGTTCTATGTCCAATTTCCCACTTTTGTGTAAAAGAGGATTGAAGTTTGACCTTGTGTATAAAACCATTGTTACTAGATTACAACTCGAGTTTGTATCCTCTTAAGCCATTATATTATAGTAGTCTATAAAAAAAAGCCCGTTTCACTCTTACTCTGCAGTACAGGTCTTATGGAGCGCGCAGTTGCCAGATCTCACCCACTCGAAACAATTGGACAACTTTTACATTCAAACTTTATACACGCTATGAAGTTTGAGCTGTCAAGAATTGTGTATTATTCTGTTTATTAACATATTAATGTCAATTTGATATACACCATACACTGTCACCTACAATGAATAGGTTGGAGATCGAATCCTTTCAAAGATGGTCTTCCAAAGTACATAGGCTTATAAAATAATATTCCCTGTTTGCATGTGAATGTGTGTGCACTTTTATAAACAATTAGGCCTACCTAATTCATCTTTACTATAGTAAAAGCTAAAACTCAATAATCAAAATAATAACAAATTAATATACAATAGTTTTATAAATTAAAATACTGGTCATTATAAAGGAGGGAGGATTCTAAAATTTATTCAAGCCTTCTATGTAACGTAAATAACATATTAGTTTAAACCTAAAAAATACCTTTATGCTTCATCGCTGTCCCCGCACAAGGGCGTGACTCCATCAATTGTGAAGTAGTATTTAGTGGATGGTCCAGGTAGCTCAAAGTTTTGAGAGTGAGTAGGTGGACTTTTGGGTTGAGGAGATGACACAGGGGACGATGAGGATGATGAAGTTAATCTTATTAAAAACTGCTCCTCGTCATCCTGCAGCTCATCTGCTTTCCACATGTCATTTTCAATTTTTTTGACGTGATTTACATAATTGAACCAGTTTTCTATAGAAACCTTTTCATACGCTGCAGCTATTAAAGGCCTCATATCTTTAACCTTAAAACTAGTATTGTTCATTTTAATAAATGTTTTTACCTGAGCCCACACCATCTCTATAGGGTTAAGTTCACAGTGATACGGAGGCAAACGAATGACTTGTCGATCCACCGCCTTCGCCATCTCATCCACTTTGTATTTTTCAAATTTTTGTTTGTGTTGCGAAACCAAATACAGCATTTCCCGTTTCAACATTTCGTCATCAACATCAATGTTCTTATGGATAAGCCACTCAGCTATTTGAGCTTTACGCCATGATGTGGTCGGGATCGCTTCACACCTTCTGCTGTGATAGGCTGCATTATCGATTACGATAACAGCTCCTTCAGGTGTATTAGGAAGTAATTGTTCTGAAAACCACTTTTCATAAACGTCACCATCCATTTCGTCATGAGCATCTGCTGTGTTTTTCTTGCACAAAAACGTGAGTTCAGCACCTTCAACAAAGCCATTGTCATTTCCAGCATGAACCATCGCAAAGCGTGGTCCGCGAGCCCGTGGTGGCTTCAGTCCCGTGCTTAACCCCTCAAGAAATGCTTGCCGAGAACTCTGAATGGTTGTATCTTTCCACTCCTTGGAAACGCTATGTCCAACATTTACCCATGATTCATCTGTATAAATAATAGGTCTACCTTCAGCTCTGAACTTCTTAATATCCTTCAAATACTTATGACGCCACCTAATAATGTCATCCCTTTCAATGAAAGCACTCTTGTTACCCCTTCGTTCATACTTAAAACCCATCTCCTGCAAAAATCTGTATAAGGTAGCTCGTGAGAAATTGGGCAATGTGTCGTCTGCGTTTACCCTCGCTAAAATAATACTTAAAGTAGGGGGCAAGTTGTCGAAAAACATGGAATGGACAAGACGACGAACACCACTTTGTACAATAGCATCGTATGTGCTCGTTCTTGAATTTTTTTGTTTCCCTTTTCTCTTTTGTTTTCTTTTTGAAGGAGTCCGCAAAGGACCACATTTTTGTTCCTCTCTTAATGCGTAAATAGTTCTTTCAGAACATTTCGTGGCTTTACATGTTTCCCTAACCGCTTTGGTGACATTCATTGTCTTAGTAAAATAATTGAAAACGTTCATTACTATTTGACGTTCTTTGCTTCTCAGTATACCTATGCTATGCAATTTTCTTTTTACTGTTTCCATGATAAATAATTTTAAAAACTAACACTAAACACTATGAATCAATAGTCAATAATATATAAAATGATAATCCCATATAAAGTAAAATATATTATAACTAAAAATATAAGGAATAATTAAAATATAATATGATCAAACGTTTGATCCAAATAACAATTAAACCACCAAACACTCTTAGCACTCTGTACGCCAAAATAATGACCGTAACCCGTAACACAAGACTAATGGATCACAACTGGAGAGAGGCTTCTTGGATGTATTTCAAACAGCTGTGCTTTGCTTTTCCAAGAGGACTGTCATCAGTAGGATTCATTGGTGTGAAGTCAGCAGGGTTATATTTATGTTTACAAGGAGTGCTACGCCTGAAGACTGTGCTTTGACTTTCAGCATTTTACACTGATTTAAATCAATAATATAACAGAGTAAAGTGGCTGAGAGTATGTGCACGAGTATTTTCCTGAAACTATGGAAAATAACTGGTTAAAATCAACCTCAGATAATTATTTTGTATTAGGTGGATGTACTTTTCAAATAAGTTTATTATATCAACACACGACTTACAAACTACCCTAATACTAATAAAACACAACATCCAGTCCCATAGCCGACAATTTACCAAAGATAAATCTCAGACCATACCAATATCAGACCTCTATCTCAGTTGGCTCACGGTCTAACGACTGTGCTAAAGTGTTTAATTAACGCCAGTGAACTCGACCAGGATTCGAACCCGGGCCTGATTAGAAACTGTGGCAAAATGTAAATGCGAGTGTAAAATCTTAGACCTCTGTGGGTAGTTGGTTTCTTAATTCAAAAGCATAGTTTAGTATAATTTGGAGCTACATATATAATGTATTCTCAAATTTTTAACATTGCCTTGGCAAGTACTATAGAACCTTGTTTATTAAACTATAATTACAAACTAAGATGAGTATAGTGAATGTTTAAGTGGCGGAACCTTGTATTTTGTGAAACAAATATTATCAATTATGATGTGGATGGGATGAACTAACGCTTCAGTTTTCAACGCTACAACTGTATAACATTACGCTGCTCTTTAAGACCGGACAGAGCTTAAAGTGAACTACACCCTCTTCAACTTCAAAACGCTACCACGCATAAATGGGGGGTGCTATTGGCCCATAGTTTTTTTCAAAAATAAATATGATCTTTTCTTATAATTTCTTAAACATAATGTACCCAAGCAAAATCAAAAGAAAAAAAGTTTCCAACAAGACAACTTTTTCATGTTTTACTTTTAATATTTCAGGAGGTATAATACGTTTTAATTTTTTTTTTAGCATTGTATTAAAGATATTCCTTTCAGAGTTTGCAGACGTTGTTCATAACTATTATAACAGCCACCATAAAATTACTAGCTTTTCCACACAATTGTAACTAGACTTATGACGTGATACATTTGGAACCTCATAAAACTTTGACACAATGCATATTTTCGTATTTTGAAAAAAATAGTGATTTAAAAACATCTATGGTGGTTTAAATTGATTTCACAAGATGCATAAATGTATGTTCATTAATATGCTATGCTTATTTCATAGAAATAACGACGTTAAAATGTAAGATACAAAATGGCAACTCCGCTTGGTAGAAAAAGGACAGCGCTAACGGAGAGATCAATGGGTTGGAAAGAGATGGTAATAGTCCATAAGAGCCTGTACTGCAATTTGAGAGTGAAACGACCTATCAACCTCCCTCAACCCTAACAAATTATCTTAATATTATCACACATGCGGGTAGTAAAACGCGCTGCTAAAAAAAAAGTGAAGAAATATTATCTGACATGCAAATACAAATGTTTTGAGTCCGATTCGCGTGCCCAGGATGTCATTTTTCACTCAAATTAACTTAACAATATCACATAAAATTATACGGGTCGTATCCAGGTGAAAAATCGTCTAGGCCAATATTTCTGCTTTTCTAAGTAAGTCACATGGTTTGTAATAAATTCCAGAGGCAGTTCAGATGTTTTATGATTTTTGTGAAAATATACAGCGCAAGTACTTTTTTTAGATACCTGAACCACTTTTTGATGACATCGGAAAACCTGTCTTGATAACGTTCATACATTCGACTACTAACCTCAGTAATATGGAGATCGCAACCTCACTTTTGACAATTCATATACTTTGATATGACATTCTATGAAGTAAATGTTTTTCTTGAATATGAAAAATCAATTTGTTAGAACACCAAACATTAATGTCGGAAGAAATTATCGTTTTCTAAAATTTCTGCTTTCTCTTTGTAACCGCATGGCCTAAATTGGAAGGCTTGTTTGTATAATATTGTGTTTTATGAATTGTGAATGACAGAACGAGTGTTGCAGGTTGTTGTGATTAGCCTGTAAGCAAATATAATAGAGGAGCTGACCGCATAAACATTGTCAGCATTCATTAGTCAGAAACCAGGCCAGGGGGTGGGATAAAAAGTAGGGTATCCAGCCATCGTGGCTGACTAAACATCATCACATTCCAAGGGGTCACTCTGTCGGGCTAGGACGCTGGTTCATCAGTATTTGTGGTAGAGGGCTACCACTCGAGCTCAGGGTATTGAGGTTTGTAAACCGTGTAAGGACCCCCTAGGGGTCAGACAGGCCATTGGCTATTCCTAGCAACACCTCGTTTTGTCACAAGTTTCCGAATATTCTTTAGGTTCTTTCATCCTTGTATCACTATCAATTCACATTTGTACTAGATATAGTAACACTAATAAAAAACTTGAAAATCCAACTCAAACGTCAATCACGAACCCATACAATCACCTCCCCTTATCCTTGGCCATAGCAAATCCTGACAGATTACAGGCCCACGATTTAGGTGTAGAGAGGGGATGGTGACATATTTGTATGTTTGTAAAATTTGACATTTTCGTGAAGATCCTGAAAATATGAGCGTTATTTTTGTATTTATTTTTAACTGTGAAAATCTGTTGGGCTATAAGCTATACCAGGTACGGCCAACACATAGATTGCGGCATCATTTTTGATCAATTGCTAACGTTTCGTGAGTGAGTTGCGCAACTCGACCTACAGTGGGCTGTAACAGACTGTCTCCAACAACTCGACCTACAGTGGGCTGTAACAGACTGTCTCCAACAACTCGACCTACAGTGGGCTGTAACAGACTGTCTCCAACAACTCGACCTACAGTGGGCTGTAACAGACTGTCTCCAACAGCTATGTCGCGCTTCCCACCCGCCATTACCATTCGAATTGCCGTGAGAGACTAAACATTCGTTAGCTGTTGTTTTAGTTCTTTGAACTGTTTTGTTAGTTTAATTGCTTTTTGAAGTTTCATGAAAATGGATGCTCCAAAAAGATCTCAAACTTATATTTTTCATAAAGACTCACTGCTCAGCGAAACATGTTCTCAAAACCAAATAATCAGTAAATAGCTGCAATCATTGTTTCCTTTCAAATGAGTCATAAAATAGCAATAAGGTGTAAACATTTTGTTGATGGTTAATTTTTCAAGGAAAATTCTCGTGGAAATATCAGGTTTTCTATTTGTAAAGCTAAGGATAAGGGTGAAATAAAAAAAGGCTCTTAATTGTCTGCAATTATCTCAGAATATAATAAAGATATGTATCTAAAATATGAACCGGAACGTAAATGAACAACTTCTAAATGACATTGATCGTTTCAATACTTTCATATTCTTTGCAGCTCGATGATCAACGGATGCCCATGATACAACTCAACTGCTGATTTTTATCAGAATTGTTTCTGCTCAAGAAAGATTGTTGGGAGTTATTTAGATGAATGGAATAACACGAAGTCTTGATGTTCTCAGCAGATTCAAGTAGCAGATTGAAAAGATTAAATTGCCTTTATTTAAGCTCGTGTCAATAACCACTGACAGAGCACTGGCGATGACAGGAAATGTCAACGGAATTAAAGTCCTGCGTTTTAGAGATGAAGATTCTCTCGATTTCTTAAGCTATCAGTATCATTCACCCCTCGTCAGCAAGTTTTAGCTAGCAAGAGACGTAATAGACATTGTTGTTAAAATCGTCAGTTCCATCAAAGGTGACATTTTAAAATGGAACTAGACAATAAATAACCAGATTTTATTTCGCACACGGATGTCAAGTGGCTTAGCCGAAGCAATTTTTGTAAGTAGCTCGTGACTTGTTAGATGATAATATCAGTTATTTTAATAGAGGGGTGATTATCATCAATTGTATGATGTGGACTGGCTAAGTGATCTGGCATTTTTGGCAGATTTTACGGGAAAACTGTGTTTATTGAGCTTAGAATCACAAAGGAAAAAATAAAACAATCGACAGTATAACTAACAACGTTTCTGCTTTCGAGAACCAAACACTGGCTATGATCAAGTATCTCTAAAATAAACGTTTAGACCTATTTAAAAAAATCAGGGATCATTTCCAGTAAAATTTATAATCGAAACCCAAACTGTTCTCTACTCTATTGAAACCAGATTCAACGACTTTATGAAAATCGAAGTTCAGTTTGTCATTTATCCATTCAAGATCACGGACGCACAATGGATTTAAATAAATTTTCAGAGCTATTCCAATTGGATATAGTTACATCGGGCAGTTAAATAATTATACTGTGATGTGACATATTTCTTCATTAAAATATTTTTGGAACTTTATTTCCAAGGAAAAGTACCCGAGTTTGAGAAAGTGCAAAAAAAAAACTTTACATTGTGGCTTTGGATTTAGATATTTATTTGAATTAGCTTTTTCGTATTTAAACAAACGAAAGCTAAACCTCACTCAAAATTAACTGACCAACGCACCCAATATTGTCTAAAATTGTCATGGCCCGCTTATACACCAGATTCTTGAACCTTGGCGGAAGAGATGAAGACACAGACTTCACATTAATAATTATCTAACATAAACATTAGTGCGTAACTTTTAAACTTTTGTTAGTTTACATGTGTGAGTATCCAATAAAACTCATAAGATTTTTCTAATTGTATTATTTACCTCATACACATGCATAAAATCGACAGATTCTACCTACAAGGCATTAACGATATACGTATGATTGTGAGTGAAAAATTTTAGTTGAAGAAATCTGAAACTGTAAAATAGATTGCTAAAAGTCCAGGAACAAAAGTATGGGCCAGTTTCATAGTCAGATTTAGTACGCCTCAAGTGCGGCTATACTAAATACAAGACGTCACCTACCTGAAATTGAATAGGAATGGGCCAGTTTCATATGCCAAACTGGCCCATTCCATTTTGGTCTAGATAGGTGTCGTCCTGTATTTAGTATCGACTCGCACTTTAGGCGTACTAAATCTGACTATGGAACTGGCCCTTTATCTCAGTCTCAATCAAGTTGGCCACCCCTGAGCTAATAATATACGTGAGGTGGAAACACTTAGACGATCTATGCTAAGTGAAGTGATGGACAACGTGCTGAGGTTTGCCTGACGTCCTAAAAAAGTGACAAAGTGTATATTATAGTTTGCTTTTATCTATCTAGTGAATATCTACTTTTCAATTAAAGTGTTAATTTTAAAGTTACTAATCGTCGAGGGGTTTCAGCCCCACCTTCTACAAGGTAATCTTCAGGGGTAGACTAGGTCGCCGGGACAACGGGAAATATCCCTGTGGGCTGGATTGATTTAGGTCACAGCCACTATGTTTTAGTTAAAATGTGAAACCATCCTGTTTGTTGTTTCTTGGTGTTGTTTAAAAACAATTTCTTAAGCCAAACATAGAAGCCTTTGTTTAGGGAATACCGACTACATGCAACTAGTGCTGTAATATCCACAAGTTGCAGGTGGAAGATCATTATATAGATCTAAAATAAATATATTTAAAATACACTCTCTGTTATTATCTAAAATTTTGGAGATTTATTTTTTATTTTTTGCTCGTGTGAGTAGAAATTAAAAGCTGATGTTATAAGTGGAATGAATAGCAACGAAATAATTGATAACGTAGCTGAAAAGGCCTCGGCATTAAATTTATTTATAATAAAAATATAAATACTTTACCTAACCCATTGAGCTTATTCTGAAACATAGATTCAGTTATATTTATGAATGTATGTTAAGGGCCATCATATTTGTAAGTTATTCCCGAGCCGCTGTACCTGCCAGTCCACTCCTGGCTTACACTGAAAGCGGGCATCACTGGTACGTTTGTGTGCTAAGAGTCGTTGTGTTTGTATTCCGGGCTACTTGGAAGCTGTCAGTCCACCACTGGTCACTGGTATGTTTGTGTGCTAAGAGTCGTTGTATTTGTATTCCCGGGCTACTTGGAAGCTGTCAGTCCACCACTGGTATGTTTGTGTGCTAATAGTCGTTGTATTTGTATTCCCGGGCTGCTTGGAAGCTGTCAGTCCACCACTGGTCACTGGTATGTTTGTGTGCTAAGAGTCGTCGTATTTGTATTCCCGGTCTGCTTGGAAGCTGTCAGTCCACCACTGGTATGTTTGTGTGCTAAGAGTCACCGTATTTGTATTCCCGGGCTGCTTGGAAGCTGTCAGTCCACCACTGGTCACTGGTATGTTTGTGTGCTAAGAGTCGTATTTGTATTCCGGGCTACTTGGAAGCTGTCAGTCCACCACTGGTATTTTTGTGTGCTAAGAGTCGTGTTTGTATTCCCGGGCTACTTGGAAGCTGTCAGTCCACCACTGGTATGTTTGTGTGCTAATATTCGTTGTATTTGTATTCCCGGGCTGCTTGGAAGCTGTCAGTCCACCACTGGTCACTGGTATGTTTGTGTGCTAATAGTCGTTGTATTTGTATTCCCGGGCTACTTGGAAGCTGTCAGTCCACCACTGGTATGTTTGTGTGCTAATAGTCGTTGTATTTGTATTCCCGGGCTACTTGGAAGCTGTCAGTTCACCACTGGTATGTTTGTGTGCTAAGAGTCGTTGTATTTGTATTCCCGGGCTACTTGGAAGCTGTCAGTCCACCACTGGTATGTTTGTGTGCTAAGAGTCGTTGTATTTGTATTCCCGGCCTACTTGGAAGCTGTCAGTCCACCACTGGTAAGCTTACTACCTTACAGAATTATCGAAGGGTATCTCCTAAACTGGATACCACCTTTGAGGGAACTGTATTGTGAAACAGCGTTGTGATTCTCTCGTTTTCCTCTGGTCAATCTCCACTCAAATATGAGACAAGTTTGACAACGCTGGTTACTCGAGGTTACCGGTAGCTCTTTCTTCCTCCGACATAACTGGGAGAGAGGAAATGGGGAAACAGTTGACTGACGGAGAGTGAAAATAAAGTTTTTCTCCATAATATCTGCAGTACCATCAGAAATAATGTTGGGTTTAGTTTCCGAGTTTTAAACAAATGTCTCCATTTTTAGCTAAAAGAGCTAGAAAGTCTGTGCGGTGAATCATACGATCTCTTTTTGTGTGTGGACGTTACGTTTGCAACATGTGTTATTATCCAACCAATTTTTACTAGAGGTATGGATGAGAGTAAAAGTTAGAGGAATTGTACCCACATTAGCGTGGTAGAGGATATGTAGACAACCGTGATGAATCACATAATTCACCAGGCAGAGAATAAAACTTCAACCTTCCAGTCACCAGCAATCAATTCAATTGCGATACTAACGCCTTGTAACGTGTGACCACTGTTTAGAACTAATTAATATTAAGAACAATGACAATGGTTGAAGAGTATATTAAGGTGCGGCAGAAGGGAGCGCAAATAATTTTACAGTTTTTATAGAATATTAAATTTTTTGGCAAAAATAAATCAAATATTTCTCCAATAGCAACGTAGAGTTTAGTTTTCTGCATATGCTTATATCAACAGATCTTGAATATCTGTCAAGGGTGTCCCGGAATTTTGTCAAAACTTTTTAAATAAAGAGAAAAAGTTTTGACAAAATTCCGGGACACCCTTGACAGATATTCAAGATCTGTTGATATAAGCATATGCAGAAAACTAAACTCTACGTTGTTATTGGAGAAATATTTGATTGATTTTGACCAAAAAAATGTAAAATTAATCGCACTCCCTTCTGCCGCACCTTAAGTGTTTGTTGTGGTTCATGCCACGCGTCCTACTGCCTTCTCGGACTATCAGGATTTAATTACACCGATAGATTAAAGTTGAGTACGGTAGGATTTAGAATAAATGTACCCGTATTAACGAGTATAGGAGAGTGTGAAACCATTTAGGGAAACCACCATCAGTAGGTATCCGCCAGGCTTGGAACTCATTCCTCCTCGTCACCGGGAAGTCAATATTGTGCGTGACCCACCGAGACGGGTACAAAGCTTTGTTTTTTATCACCTCGTTCAGGTTATTCACATATGTAATTACTTTAATGTGGTAGGGACGAAAAGGAAGTATTTTAGAAGTAATCTACTAGCATTTGCGTGGAAGGAGAGTGGGAAACAATTCAGGAAAAACCACCCTTAACACACCCGACCGTAATTCGAAACCCCCGTCATCAGCAGGCCAGTCTAATACGAGAGTGACGCCTCAGACAATTGGGCCACCGAAGCGGGTGGGTACCAAGTTAATAAAACGTGCTATTGTATCTCCTACACGGAACTTCCCTCTTTTTGAGCTACTTCCCCCGCCACCTCTTTGATTGTTGCCTAAGAAGGATCCACAGACTTGGTAGTCTTAATTGGGTACAAATCCACACGATCTGAGTGAGGGATTACCAGAGAGCTAGTGAAGGCTCTCACTCTTCTGTGGTTCATTTCACGTCAGCCTGAGGGAGGCGAGGGCAGGTAGCAGCACTGTGCCAGACCACACAATGAAGGGCTTCCCTCAAACTACCTTCTCCTTGGTCCGGTAATTGGCTTCCGGGCCGAGCCACACCACCACTGTCTTTTGTGGGCCTCCCCTCCCTCACACTTCCCCTTCCATTCCATTGATCTCCAGGGACGCTACATGGGAACCACGAGACCCCATTTTGGGGTGAAATTGATGAAAAAAGGAGGCTAAGGGTGGGTATGGGGCTTTAGCTCTAGCCTCCTTCCCTGACTGACGAGATATCAAAATCTCTCCCACCCCCCAACCCCCCATATACAAATTAGATTCTCGGGAATGAAAGGGTTAAAATAAAAAGTCTAGTTTGGATGAGATTCAACGCTAAATAGTTGTTGCGCTACGAATTTAAATAGGAAAATGGGGATGCGTCCTGTATTTTAATATTATTTTCGTTTAGTTACGTTATTGAAAGCGAGGGTGGGAAAAAAATAATACACATCTCTTTATTTTTATTTTAAATTAAAGTAATAAAGTTGTTCCACAAGAATTAAATTATTTCCTCAAATCGGTTTGATTGAATCAAAATAGTAAATAATTAGTAAATTAGTTGTAATCTCTTCTAAATTAATAAAATGAAGAGTTAGTGTGTTTGTCTCTCTGTCATGAGAAGTGCTCGCTCAACATATATCTCACACAGATCTCTGAGATCTCTGTGCATGAATATGTGCACAAGAATTTTAAAATTTGGATTAAATCTTTAAAAATTAATCACAAAACTGGGTTGGAAGAATAAAATGAAGAGTTTTTACATTCGATTTGTTTGAAGGAAATAAAAGCGTTGCCAGGGGTAAGCAAGCAATCCATTGCGTGGTTACCCAGGGCATCACTGGGTACTTCTGCTAGTAAACAATAAGCCTACAGATGAATAAATTAGGCTATATATTTTTACTTTCTCAAATAAAGATGAAGTATAGCTAATTACTTACTCTGTGGTATTAGAAACTCGAAAGTTCATGCCGCATTAAAGAAGTACGCCACCTATCCCTATCTTGAGCTAGTTCTATCCAGTCCCACTCATTACATTATATCCCTATCTTGAGCTAGTTCTATCCAGTCCCACTCATTACATTATATCCCTATCTTGAGCTAGCTCTATCCAGTCCCACTCATTACATTATATCCCTGTCCTGAGCTAGTTATATCCAGTCTCTTTCATTGCACCCTATCCTTGTCCTGAGCTAGATATATTTAGTCCACCTCATTATACCATATCCCTATCCTGAGCTCGTTCTATCCAGTCCCCCTCATTATACCCTATCCCTGTCCTGAACTAGTTATATTCAATCTCCTTCATTGCACCCTATCCCAGTCCTGAGCTAGTTCTATCCAGTCCACATCATTATACCATATCCCTATCCTGAGCTAGTTTTATCCAGTCCCCCTCATTATACCATATCCCTATCCTGAGCTAGTTTTATCCAGTCCCCCTCATTACACCATATCCCTATCTTGAGCTAGCTATATCCAGTCCCCCTCATTACCACCTTAATTTTTTTTTTATCATGTAAGGAAGAGAACACGTTTCACACCCAAAGGGATCAAACGGTAAAAATGTTGTTTGTATTTTCTGAATTGTACATTCCTTAAAAGCAGGCGAGATGTTTGTTAACAACCTACTGACCGAGTAGTAGCATGCATTTACCGACTGTATTCTTTTCCTGATTTCCAATCTAATATCGTTATTGCTAGTTAAAATAGTTTCTAAATATTTAAACTCATTAACCCTCTCAAATAATATGTTTTTGGCAGTAATCTTTAAATTATCGACTCCGATATGTGTTCTCTCTGTGATCTTATATTCATACTTTTATACATGCACTTGTAAACCTAATTATTTACTAGCCTCTAATAAAATGTCTGCATTTCTTGCAACACAACAGCTTACTATTGTCCAGCAAAGCTAAATCATCTGTGTATCCTAAGAGCTGCATTTTACAGTTTAATGTCAGCCCTTCCCTAATCTCTTGCATCACCCTAATGACATTCTCTCAGGCTGGATTTAAAAGAAATGGGAAAAGTGTATTTCATTGTTTCAACCCATTATATATTTCGCAAATATCTGATAGGTGGCAACCAACCTGACCGTACTTTGCCACGCGTGTCAGTCAAACATACCTAAATTAGATTGGCAAGTTTTTGGGATATGCCAAATCTAACAAAAGTTCATATAGTTTTTTATTTTAATTGAATCATAGGTATTTTTAAAATCTATGTATAACTGATGAATCATCATGTTGTATTCCCACTTTTTTCTAATATTTACCTAATAATAAAAATCTTATCCGTTGTTGATCTATTCCGTCGAAATCCTCACTGATATATATATAGCATACGCATATGTATAGCATGTTGGTTGTAGAGACAAAGTATAGTAATCGTAAACCTTTTTGAGCTCAAGATTATGATGAACTCTTACGTTTTGTATGCATACAAACACAAAAAAGAAGATTTAACAATTCTGTCTTCCCCAATATATGGATGTCTGTTAGTCGGTCTGTTTGTCCATCCAACTGTCCCAATATATGGATGTCTGTTAGTCGGTCTGTTTTTCCATCCAACTGTCCCAATATATGGATGTCTGTTAGTCGGTCTGTTTGTCCATCCAACTGTC
>CABFWB010000536.1:205900-233628 GCA_902151455.1 Timema bartmani
TAAGAGCATGGGTTGAATAGTATACAAGGTTAGAGGAACATTGAGGAAATTGCAACATCTCTCTTCACTAAGAGCATGGGTTGAATAGTATACACTGTTAGAGGAACATTGAGGAAATTGCAACATCTCTCTTCACTAAGAGCATAAAAATTAATTTTACAAATTCAAAGACCTCCACAAATATAGCCTATGTATTTTGCTTATGGATAAGAAATTATTGGGTTTATAATTATGTATCTATATTAATAAAACGAAGAGTTTGTTTATTTGTCATGAGCATTACTCGATATCTTCCGCACTCAGAGGGATGAAATTTTAAAATTACTAGATCCTGTGCACAAATATGTGCACATCAAAGCTGTAATATTAATATTTGTTTGATTGTTTTATGATTATTTAAAAACTTGGTCGGAAGAAAGAGATTTTTGTCTGTTTAAAGTAAATAATGCCGTTATCCCGTAGCAGCGTTTGGTACTTCTGCTAGTTTCAAATAAAATATTGTTGGTTTTAAAAGTACTGCAACTGTATAATGATAAGTTTTTTCTTAACTCAAATAGTTGCGGAGATATGGTCAACATTGAAAATGTCTGTTTACATAAAATACTCTAAATTCATCTTAATGGGATGATGAGAGTTCCCATTTTGTTTGTTATGTTAAACAGTGTTGATATACCAAATGCAATTAAAATCACTTATGTGAATTTTGAGAAAATAAATTCTTTCTCTCTTTGACCTTCAGTAAACTACCCTTAATTTTAGGGCTAGTTCTAGTTCTAGAAATTTATCAAAGGAATTTTATGAAAACCTTATATATCAAGTTTTAGCTCGAGTGGTAAAATTGTTCTGGCTCTTGGTCAAGATTCTGACAAACAAACAGAGAGCATCGCGAAAACTACTTTTTCGATTTAAGGGGATCATACAACGTTGACTTTCATCCAAATCTCAAGTTCGATTTTTTTGATGATCACAATACTTCCCTCTCCAAGGGTTGAAGATAAAGTAAAAAATATGGTATTTTATAACTAACAAATCTTTGAGTATTTGAATATTTTTCTAAATTGTTTAAATGATTGTTTAAAAGTCGTATATGAAGAGTGATTCTGTTTGTGATAAACAACTTTATATGTTTAATTTTCTGAGGAAAAATTTCTTAATTTTGGTTTACTGAAAACATATTTTTGAAATTTTGTTCCTAGCTATAATACACTATATGAGAAAGTTTGTACGTGTTTGACGTAACATTTATTTGATTGCTCTTCCTTTGTTTTCTTTGAATTTAAATTAGATAAAATATGCATACGTAAGTGAATTTGTATCGAACTTCATTTAAAATCTGGGTACAGATCGTTTAAGCTAAGGCTGATATTATTTTTTTGACTAGTCTCGAATTAATGAATCAAAATATTCCTGTGTTCATAATCTCACTTCAAAACACGCTTAAGGATTATGTAGATCCCTATAAGTTGTTCAGTTTGGTTCTGCTTTGTTTAAATACAATCATATTATGAAACATACGCAAATGTATTATTATCATCATCATCATCATCATCATCATTATTATTATTATTATTATTATTATTATTATTATTATTATTATTATTATTATTATTATTATTATTTAGCACCGCGTTTTACTACCCGTTCGGGTTATACGCTTAAGTATTAATTACACTAATGGATTAGGAATTGGGAAGGTTGCATTTTTGAGGAAGTGAACCCGCATTTTCGTGGAGGGAGAGTGGAAAACCATTTAGGAAAAACCACCCCCAGTTCACCCGACCGAGATTCGAACCTCGATCTCCCCGTCCTCGGTGGTCTAGCTCAACACGACTGGCGCGTTAGCCAACTACGCCACCGAGGCGGGTCACAAATGTATTGTTTTCTAAAAATGAATGTAGTTATTTAATTAATCGATACTCTACTAGATAATGGTGGCTGACAAAAAAAATTCTTTTCATTTATCTAAAACTGAAAATATATTTTAAGGGATTTAATTATTTTCGTATAAAACGTTTTTATGTTTCTATTGCTTGAATGCGAACGAAGCTTGTATCGACTAAGTAAAGGTGAGCTTTAGGCGATGATCTTTGATTTTATATTTAATTTGATTAAATAAATCATTTGCGTCTTTGATATAAAAATATATCAGCGAGATTCAACACATTATTGTGGAACACGATTCTCGATATTTTCTTTGAAAACTGAACTGTTTTGTTTGCTTTTAAATTACTCTATTCAAAATATAATTTCATTTTCATGATTACATAAGTAATTTATTCCCAGATATATTACTAATAGCACGCTGGCGTGGAAACTAAACGATTAAACTCTCGCTCTTGGTTTTGTTTATAATTTTAAAACACTTTTTAAATAGTTTTTAAGTGTTCACTATTTGAATTTTATGTTAGGTCGTTTGTTTGAAAGGTATCTCCCAAGGCCAGTATTTAAAAAAAGAAACCAAATTTAAGTAGACATCAGTCACGAACCATATTTTATACAGCTTCCCATACTTTGTTTCTACAGATTAGTTAAATATGGATAACTTTTACTAACTGCATCGGTGGCTATGCATCCTAAGGAATCAGGCCCGCAATATATTATACGGACTAGTATACTGTGTTAAGGAAGCGGGGGGATGATACATGTGATGTATCGCTTTCCATTACCTCTGCACACAAATGCTGGTACACTTCCTCTAAAGATACTTTTCTCATATATTAAGTTGTGTTAAAACGTAAAAAAACTGTGATTAAGTTTTGAAAAATATACAAAATGTTTGTCATCCTGTCCCATTTGATCGAACCAGCTTTTAAACATTAACTGAGGTCGAATGTGTGTTGTAATATTCCACGTGACCTTCAAAACGTGGTCTGACGTCTTGGCAAGAATAGAGCGCTGAACTACCTTTTATACTTTGGGTAGTTCGCCTCAGTGGTCACATGGTCCTCGGCATCTCTTTAGCAATAGATTGAATAGGTTGGGGCTTGAATCTCAGTTGGGTGAATTGAGGGTGGTTTTCTATAAATGATTTCCCATCGTCCAGATGCGGTTATATATACTCTAAATTCTACTTTCCTTTTTCTTATTATTATTATTTTGTTAGCACCGCATCTTTCTACCCACTCAAGCTCTACACCTATGTACTAATTACGCTAATTGGCCAAGTATGAAGAAGGTTGCATTTAGAGGAAGTGTACCCACATTTGCGTAGTAGAAAACCATTTATGAAAATTTAGGAAAAACCAGCCCCAGTACAGCCGACCAGGATTGAACTATGATCTCCCCGTCATCGGTAGTCTAGTCAATAGCGAGAGTGATGCCTTAGACCATGCGGCCACCGAAGTGGGTACCTCCCTTATTCTTAGCCCATTAGTGAAAATATGTGGCTATACCAAACGGATAGTAAGATTTGACGGAACAAAATCTATTTGGGGTACATAATGTGAACTTTCGAAGGACAAGGCTATAATTAGCACATGACTTATGGACTGTATAAGTAAGAACACCTCTTTTTCGTGTGAGTCGTTCTTTCACAAAACATGTGAGAGATTCAATTTTTTTTTTTAACTTGTTTAAATTTAAAAGTAATAATTCCTAAATCGTTTAAAGTTCACAGAATAATGTGAAATTCAAAGTTTTAGGGTTATATCTTGTTATTGTAAACGATACTTGTGCTTACCATGTAATAATTTACGTAAATAATGTTTGCGGTGATTGTTCATTTTGATTTTATAAAATAGGTTTCTTAAATTCATTGCTAGACTGAATTGACGAAAATATGTCTATAACACTATAAACTTCAATGCGAACATGAATTATCGACTAACTATATAAATGGGTAGTTCTTATTTAGTATTTTTTGAATTCATGGTTGTTACAAACTTATAACATTAAGAGTGATCACAGGATAAGTCTCTAGAGCTGAATAAAACTCAATTGAGTGAAAAATGGCAACCTGCTCACGGGAATCAAATCCGGGATCTTTGATTTTGCGTTCCAATGCTACTATCACCATGTGACGAACCAGGGGATGGCTCAGTGATAGAGAATTAGCGCGCATAATCAAAATTACCGGGCTTTATTCACGTATCCTGATTGTAATTTTCAACTCAATTGAAATTACTTAGCACGTTTGCTTTTCGAAGTTTCATACTATGAAGATTTAGAATAATAAGCTAAACTTATATAGGATTAGTTTAAAAGTTATTGTTACTGGAAAAATATGCATTTTATGAGATACTTGACCAAAAAATAATTTCTCGAATGTATAATCACTATTTTGTGCATCCGAACTACTTTTTCTTTTCTTTTTTGTAATTTTAAGCGGCAGATAATGGGTTTTTTTATCATTATTAGACGAGATTTTATGTTTTAATTAAAACTGATCCCAAACTTTTTTTTTTTTGCATTTATTACTTTCATCGTCAAGTCAAAAATAATACTTCTTCGTACGTACTTTAACACCAAATTCTAGAATTATAATAATCGACATCTTTCCTTGCACTTGTGGATTCGTAGTCAACTTTACAATTACGTCATCTAAAATACCTAGTGGAAACAAATCTTTTTACATGATGCACGCACTGCAATAATAGGGTCTACTTTCTTTTACATAGCTTGTACTTTGGTGCGTTTGTGTCCCATGGGCTCAATCCTTTGGAACATCATCAGTTTTCCAGTGTTGTCGGATTGAAAACTCAGTAGCTAGCGGCACAACGCCACACCAACTCACACAAATATAGCTACCTTTTAAAATTAGCTCTGTTTCGGTATGGCCAATGGTTTTCGAGATCCTGACTTTATAGTTTGCTCGCTAGCGGGTTTTCTCACAAGTTTCAAAATTAGGGGTACTGGCCGTGATTCGAACCTTAGAGTTCCACCCTTGACCCGTAAAGTAACATAAAATACAAGACTGACTCCACGTGTGACCAGCAGGGGTATGTTTCGTGACAAACAGTGTATTGTTCCGCACAATGGTTTGTAAACAAGATGGAAAATGTGTGGTTGAGTCGGGAAGGTAAAGTTTTGCGCCCCGGAGTACCACTTACCAGATAGAACATCTGAAGCTGAACTTTGTAACGTCGTTTCAGGGAGGTGTTTCAGGGGAAGGGGTGTCCTCCCCCTTTATCACAGCCCTAGGGGGACTAAGCGAGGAGGAGGTTAAAGGCGATAAGGGACAAGTGGGTTGAGAATTTTGCATGAACGGACAGGGACCCTTGGTTTAGCTTGTTAGCGCCGGTTACGACCGGTTTAAACCACTTTCGAAAGAAACGAGGAACGGCGCGTGCGCTTTGACTGTACGACGGTGATGATATTCAGGGTGTAAAAAAAACATAAAGCGTGAAGAGTTTAAAAAAATGCATCAAACCTTTTATTCAATTTACAGGGTTAGCAAAGTTACTCTAGCTATAAGAGTACAATTTTTGTTTATGAATACGTAAAGTGCGTGGGTTATGAACGAATTAATATTAGAGGTGAGGATGAGGAGGTCGGTTCTAGAGTAAATGTATCAGAATTTTAATATAGATAATGGAAAAACCTCCTGTGATATAATCCGTGCTGAAATCACCCTCAGTGCATCCGGTCAATACTCTAACTTTGACTTCCCGATAGTCTATAAGCCAGTATATCGAGAGTCTTACGCCTTATACCACGTGACCCCAGGTGTTGATCATTTTTTACCAAAGTATAAAATGACCCTTACTGTAGATTATGTGGTATAAGGCGTCAGGCTGTCCAGGTAAGTTCAAGGCACGAATCTAGGACAGAGGTACCTGGAGTGTTTTCTTACATGTAAATTATCACTGTAAGTTTCTTACTAAACATTAGTTAGGGTGCATTTTATCCAAGAAAAACTATTTTCTTTGTATTACTATCCTTTTCTGGTTGTTAATAACCTTGTTATTTAACATTCTAATGAACAAAAAGTGGGTAAAAATTGACGCCAGCTTGTAACACCTTCGTTTTATTGTGAAACGTGTTTCCTTGCCTCGGCGTCAACGGGTGTGATAGCGGTCTATCGTTCGGCCGCCTTTAGTAATGGACTGGATCGTTCTCGGCAGCTGTTCCTCGAATCTTAGACGTGATACCCAACTTGGGAGGTTGGCTAGTGATGAGAGCTACTCCAGGAAAAGACTTCCCTAGTTGTCAGAGCGACCATAGCTCAGGAATTGTACTTAAGAGTCTCAGTATTGACGTCATATATATTATACTTCTACTTGTTTTATTTTTTATTATTAGATGTACACTGTACAGTGACACCTCTTTAATGTGGACTACTTATGTAAATTTAAAAGGTCCTCCATTAGGAAGTGTCCTTTATTTGGAGAAAGCATGTTTTTAAGTGCTGCATGTACACAGTTCATCCTTTGTGAAAAGGTATTAGAAAAATCTAATTACTGTAGGATGATCATTACTAATGAATAAGTACTTCACATTAGCTAATTAACTACACAGCGTAGCTCTGTGGACCTCGCTCACTCCATGTTCTTATCTCTCTCTTAGGATTTCCAACGATGGTAATTTCTCTTATAATTTCGATAGAATTTTTTAGAAGGTTTAATTCAAATCAATTGAGTGTGAGCTATTAAGCATGTTGAGCGATCACCATATTGAACTGATGGTCAGATTTTAAAACTATATGCATACATCGTTCGGCCTAGGTTCAAAGAATGTTCCTACCAAATTGCGTTAAAATTGGTTTAGGCATTTGAGAGTTATCACGTAACAAAGATCTGAACAAATAGACAGATGGACAGAAAAAATGTCAATACGCAACCAAATAAGTACAGTACAGTAGTGAGTATGTAATAAAACTAACTACCCAGATGACTATAAGTAAAGAAGATACAGTAAGATAGTAAATGAACTCTGGTGGAAAACATCAAACAGAACTGATATCAACCATGAATACACTCTTAAAACCGTAAAACAGTGAGGAGGTTTAGTGCATGGAAAAATAAAAAGGTTTTCATTTGTCTCAAAATCAATTAAGAATGTTTCATCAACATTGATTAGATTATGATTTTAAAAAAGGTAAAAAAAGGTATGTTATTTTATCTCATTTTGAAACTTATTTTTAAGATGTATCTCTCTTTAAGAAATTAGTTTAAGTCCTTCTAAATTTCCCCGGGACAGCTTAGTCTGTTAAAGTAATAGGAACATCGTACTAGAGGAGGAGGGCGTGATTTCTAACGCTGCACACCAGACATTGGTACTCTAAAATATATTAATTATTGTTGGCAGCCTAAGCCCACTAATTATATATCGTTATGCCTACATATGTGTTTCAAGCAGTGTCCGTGCTCATTTTTAAAAAAGTCTGCTATTGGAAGGTGCTTCACCGTAATAACCAGTGTTAATTTGTCGGTTAAATTCAAACTGCCCGCTATAAAGACGAATCTTCTATTAAGAGGAATTCGTTTAGGGAAATTTCATTGTTTGGAGTATTTATGAGTCGAATTCAGCATTGGTGTTTGTATATGTGATCTAAAGATTTAAATACATTAAGCAGGGATAATCCATAATCCATCTAACTTTTTTCTTACCATTTTGACCCCCCCTCCCCGCCCCCTCACATGTAACACTACGTACACATTTATCCTGACCCCTCCCCTCTTTCCAGCCTGTATTTGTAACGTTTCACATCAAGAGTGAATATTTCACAGGGAAGCTTTTGTTCCACTGAAAGAGGGACCGACATTTAATACTTTTCAGAATAGGAAGTTATCTCTAAGAGCGTACGTGCATCCCGTGCCAATAAACTTTGTGGTACAGTCAGCTAGAAATCGTAAATTTACACGAACACTATTGCACTTGGATCATATCTGGTTAAACATTAATAGGGATAAAGGGTTAATAGAACTTCCTAATACTGAACATTGTTGAAATATTAAATTATATTTGAATAAAACTGTATTGAAAATGCCGTTTTGGATAATTATATAATGACTTCACAGATATGCGCCGTGCACAAATCTTCATTCTTTTATATTAAAGACATGCTTTAGTTATTAACCAGAAACTTTGTCGCTTTGTCACCACGTAAAATGTCGAGTAATCATTCAAATGCGAATACACTGCACACATTTTTGGCATGCTGTAGGCCCTTTTACTCCCATACCTCGCTCTCGCACGCACACACAAACACAGATGCGAGCCGGGAGCTTAGTTGGGCTTGCTCTGATGAACGCTTTTAAGTCTACTAATGGTGAAAGCATGAACAATAATATTATTTTCAACATCATAATTTAAGTATGAGATATGTGTTACGCAACACTGTGATGTATCCATCCTTTCCCCCATGTATATATTAGAGCTCAACCCTTGCCCCCTCTCAACAACACCAATGGTTTATGGATGACCCCTTGCTCACGATACTCGTGTAGGAATGCAATGATTTTGGGGGAAGTAACTAAAGTTACTAAAACAATTTTAATATATTCATACATCAAGTCATGTTATCAGTAGCTATCACTTTTGATAGATATTATCAATACCTATCAAATAACACAAATAATATTGTAAAATGCTATCAATGTTGGCCGCAAAGAAATATGTTTGAATTTTCCAAACTGTTCTTTCAACCAAAATCAGAGTATATAAACCAGTTTGTGCAAAAGTTTGCAAGTTTAGATTTCAACCATTGCAAAACCTTGACATCCTTCATACATTCAAATCCTAGTTTTTGACTTTCTCATATAGATAAATTATTGTATTCGTGAATAATATTTTACCTCGAAATTATTATTAATCTGGATGTTTTATGTGCACCCGAAATCAAAAAGGTAGGCCTTGCAATAATATCTGATCCTTTCTCTGTATCATAAGTTATAACCGAAACTTATTAATGGATTTTTTCAAACTTGGTATTTATGTGTTAGTGGATAGTCATTCTTCACTAAGCAATTGAGATTTTAATTTTAACCCTAAAAATGGTAGTTTACCAATGAAAGGTTTTTAAAAATTTGAAATTTTTAGAAAATTGTTATAACAATTTTGGTTAGCTATAAATTATAAAGTAAGTGATTTATATTATAAATCCCACCATTTTATTTTCAGAGAAAGATGCATTCAAGAGTTGCTTGCAAATGACTGATTTTTTCAACATTTGCAATATCTCACAAATATATTTAGTGATTTTATTCCAAATGGGGAGTGTTTTACATGATGAATAAAAATGTATTTTCCTTTTTACTTTTTAAAAAACTAATTTAAGTGAAGCTTACCAATGAAAGTTTTTCGTAAATTTGAAGGTTTTAAAAATGGCTATAAAAATTATGTTCAAAATTTGTATTTGAAGATTATTTCACATTAATATTATAAAGATTATAAAATTTTTCAGCTGCGTAAAAATTAATAAAAGGTAATTTACTGACGACTCGTTTTTTAAAAGTTTTGTTCCAAGCTATTTTATATATATATAAAAGCTCGGAAAGAATTTTTTAAAACAAGTCGTCAGTAAACTACCTTTTATTAATTTATTAATTATATATATAGTAAGTCAAAACCCACTCACCGACTCACTCTCGTCATATTTCCCCCAAAAAAGGGGCTGGTGAAATTGGCGGTTTTGAATATTCCCAAAACTGATATAAAAACACTTTTTGGTGTGATATAAAATGTAGGTTTACATGTAAGTCAAAATACCTTCCCAGGGAACCGAGCTACTTCTGGACATATCAAATTTAAAAATTGAAGCCCGGGAAATGGAAAAGAGCTAACTGTATACAACTAATATATAACACTACTTTTCTTTGTGGTATAAAATTTAAACTAGGCAAGCACGTAAATAAACCATGTAATATAATAAAATAAATATTAATATTTAAAAGTGGGGATGTTGGAACTGAAAAAGTATGGGGGAGAGATGGGTAAGAGCAAAAATCTCCCCAAAATTATAATTATTATTATCTATTCTCTTCGGCATGGAAGAAATTTTAAATTTGCCAAGTATGTAAAAGGACCACCTCACAGTAATCATAATATCTGGAAATTTAGGAATTTAAAAAATCTAGAAAATGACTACTAAAGAACTCCTGTAGGCCTATAAGGTAGAAAATTTGAATTTTTTATAAGCAGATGAAACAAATCTAAAAATAACCAAATACAAAAACTAAAGATTATCTTATAGGGGGACCCATTAGCATTGCAAAAACAAAACTAAAAATCTGTGGATAAATCAGTGCTGGTCTTGCAGCGACATTACATTTAAATAAACAAATTCTGATGATGAACTGTGACTCTCTTTGGAAAATAATTATGCTTATTATTCAATATGTATCTCTAACCGAGTTTATTATTTATTTAATTTTTATTTATTTTTATTTGGTTATACTTATTTTCCCAACATATTTCTATAACAATTCATATTAGTTTTGTTCTTATTTTATGATCGTGCTTAGGTAAAGATTGCGTTTTTAATGTATTTCATTTGTTTGTGCACTCAGCTTGTAGACATGTTAATATTTTGTTTCAAATATTTAATTTAGTTTAAGTTATTAATTACCATGATTGGTTTGTGAGCATCCTAGTTAGCTTAGGAATGTACAAGGAACTATCAAAAAGTATTCAGCTGGATGTTGAACGTTCTAACTTGATATAAACTTGGTGCGATTTAACCATGCGAGGAGCGCGTCAAATCAATCACTGATTATATTAATAAAATGAAGAATTTATTTGCATGTCACGAGAATTGTGTGATATCCACCGCAAGCAAGGTCTGTAACTTTAAAAACTCGTATGTCCTCTGCACAAACATGTTCACTTTGAAACAGAAATTTTAATATTTCAGTCAGATTTAATTAAGTAAAAGCCAACACGAAAATTCTCCTGGGAAACGCCGGGTATTTCAGCTATTAGACTATGAGAAAGTATGCACGATTTAGTAGTACAATTTACTTGATTGTTATAATAGATTATAAATTGATTATACGAATGTTATTGAGAGGATGAAGAATATAGACTACGAGCTTGTTAGGTATTTTAGATGTAGGCAGAGCAACCTTTTGCCGTGCCACTTTTCCATTAATAAAACTGCTACCGCTAGCTAAGACATCAACATGACTGCCAAAGCTGAATAATCAAGAAACTAGGAGTTCCTTGAAAGGTTTTTACAATTTTAACCACTTATTTTTCTATTTGAATTCTAACATTGCCTACATCCATCATATCTCAGTTTAATTTAAATGAGTTGATATAAAACTACAACTCCATAGGATACACATGATCCTCAAATAAGCTAATAGAACGCCGTGAGATAAAACTAGATGCAACCTGCATGACTTATGTGTATATGGTATAGTAGGATACACGGGTCTTCTATAGGATTAGATAAGGGAGCGCCGTGATATATAATCAGACGCAATCTGCATGACTCTTGTGTATAGAATATAGTAGGCTACACCAATGTAAAGAGAATAGAAGGTAGCGCCAGTTGGAGAAAGACATCCTATTGGCTGAGCGTGTGACGTCACTCAGTACACTAGCCAGCGGTTAAAGCCATGTTCTCACGTGTCTTTTTCAAAATATAATTTCAAGTGATTCATTTTTAATGAAAATAAAAAATTAAAAGAATTTGTTCACACGTGTCATTTATCATAATGATCATGTTGAGAATTATCAACTACCGTTTCATTTATTAAAAATAATGCCAGGCCTCCACCGTGGTTCGGATCCCACGTTAAACTGTAGGTCCTCCCATTCATCTCACGATCACCCTACCATTGCACATTATCGTAAGTGCGTATAACCCTAACGGGTAGAAAGACGAGGTGCTAATAATAATAATAATAATAATAATAATAATAATAATAATAATAATAATAATGTATTGAAATGGCACCAATTGCTGTTTTATTTCATACAGATCACTACTTATATTCCACAGACATTTAAATTGTCTGTAAAAGTCCAAAAATGGATCGGTTTGTTCGTCTCGCCACTTAAATACAATTTTTGAGAAATCTTGTAACACAATGTCTGTAAGTATCTAAATAACTCTTTACATTTAAATAAAAATGAATTCATTAATTCTTGTACGTGTTCACCCGGTTAATTTTATTTTCATTTTTCAATAATGATAGTTAACAATGAATAAAAGAAGAACTCCCTTTCACTTTTAATGAAAGCGTGAAATAATAATTCAGTGTAATGAAATTAATGTTTGGACGTTCATTTTGTATTAATTGTCAGTGAATCACTGAAAATGACACGTGAGAACACGGCTTAACATTCACAAAGCTTTATGGAAGACAAATTAAGTAATTTCCAAACAATTAGTTATGGTTTAAATTAGGAGGGATAGCCAGCACACTTACCTTGGTGATACTGGAGTAGAAATTGTTTATATAGAACACTATAAAACACACAAACATATTTTTAAGGACAAGCTTTCACTGTCACAGACAGCTTCATCAGGTCAAGAGAGTAGACTCTACTCTCTTGGCCTGATGAAGCTGTCGGTGACAGTAAAAGCTTGTCCTTAAAAATGTGTTTGAGTATTTTATAGTGTTCTATATAAACAATTTCTACTCCAGTATCACCAAGGTAAGTGTGCTGGCTATCCCTCCTAATTTAAACCATGCTTTAGCCTAGTGCTCTATTCCAATTAACCCTAAATAATTAGTTAGAAATTGTAATGTCACGTTTGGGAACAGTTAACATACTAATACGTATTTAAAATCCACACCAATAAATTAGAAAAACTGAATAAATTACACTTAAAATATGTTCAAAATTACTTATATGTTGGAACTATTGTATTAACACTGACAACATTCAATTGTGTTTTGAAGTTCTTGACATTTTTGCTAACGTTCTAATTAGTACCACAAATATCAAAGTCACTATCGGCAAAATGAATGGAACATATTCGAGCAAAATTTGTATTAATTATGTCTTTCCTTTTACATTTGAGCTCCCACGTACGGAAAATTTCTGGATCCTCAGGAAAGGAGTAAAAATATATATTATTATCTTATTACCTTTGCAGTTTCTTTGATTATTTACAGAGTGCAACAACACATGCAATTAAAATTGGAGAAAGTACGCAAATAAATTGGCAAAAAATCTAAAAGTCTGATTGTTCAACAATGACTTGAATCCTATATATTATATTATATCAAAGAAAAGAAAAACTATTATAAAATAATAAACAGCTTGAGAATAACAATACAACTACATATAGTTAGCATACATATTTAGTATTATAGTTACTATTAAATAAGCGTATAATCCGAACGGGTAATATGAAGCAGTGCTAAGTATTATTACTATTAAATAAATGTAGTAAATAAAATGTTTAAATGATTATTTAGAGCATCATTGACTATTAAAACAGATACTCGATTCGTAAACATAATAAAGTAACTAACTCTACACGAAAAAACCACTACCAGGCAAATACAAATAAATAAATCATTATAAACATGAATGAAAGGACGGTCTGACACACATGGACTGCACGACATACAATTCATTCACGAACTTAGTTTACTTGGATGACAGCTCACAAAGTTACTAGAAATAGTACCTAATAGATTCCTACTTTGGTATCAGAGGTAATATTTATTAATGGTTTAATGATTACTTAACAAATAGGAAAATAATAGTTAAAATAAATAATATATAGAGTGAAGAATTGGATATAAATATTGGAGTAGCACAAGGCTCTATTCTTGGTCCAATACTATACTTAATCTATACAAGAACAATGTCAAACTGTATACAGATACAGAACTGCAGTATATTTATGTATGCTGACGACACAATGCTGTATGCGGTGCACAAAAATGTAGATAGAGCTAAACAAATGTTGCAGAAAGACTTTAACAAGGTGACAAAACTGGACCCACAGTAATAAATTAATAATTAACATTTAAAAAATGTAAACAATGCATATCAGACTACCGCATGTTATAAAGTATAAATTAGATATAAAAGGTCATTACTTAGATTGTTTACATAATATAAAACCGTGTAATTATTTAACATTCATGCGAGTTGAGACATATAACTATCTTGGGCTAATGATTGATTCTCATGTTAAATGGAATACTCACATAGACATAATGTGAAGGAAGACCCACTTATATACAGTAACTCACATTTGGAAAAAACACCCTATTTTGTACGTTATCTCCCCATCACCAGAAGTTTACTATATTGCGAGTCAGATGCCACCAGTATGACCTTATGATAAGGATACAAATACAGTAGTCTATAAATAAAATTAAAGCTTTACAGTGTCTAATTTATATTAGTTTTGCGTATAAAGATTCATTTCTTATTAATGTAACTAATTAAATCGGCAATGTATTTACGCCATTTTCGAAGCAAGCGTGCGCCCTCACTCCATTAATTTTAACAGCTCGTTGCGCTGATGAAAGCACTCGTAATTATTGACTAAGGAGTTTTATTACACCACCACATTTCTCTTTTAAACTTTCTTGAAGAACATAAATCTGATGTAACTTTAACTATCCATCTTTTATAAAATAATGCATTTTTATACATTTTCTATAAAACATTTACATTAGGGTTTATCAAATAAAATTATTGAATTTGAAAGATTAGCCTGGACAACCGAAGCGATTAAAACTATTTGTAGCTGTCAAATGCGTGGGCTGGTTTTAACGAAATTTAGCAGGGACATTAGTTCTTTGAGCCTAGGTCAAACAACATATGTACGATAAATGGTATTTCAAACTAATTATCTGTTTAAAAATGGTTTTCATACAAAAACATGTATGTGCATAGTTTTTCAATCTGGCTATCCATTTCAATATGTCGGCTGCTCAAAATGTTTTTCATTCACAAGCTTATCTCGAGTTATTTGAACTAAATATTCTAAGTGATTGATCAAGCACCTAGTATGTATTTTCATTTTTACATGTTGTGAGACTGACGTATTAAAGTAATTAAACTAAGTGAACAACGGTTATTCTCTATGAATATAATTTAATATTGAAAATAGTGTTAATTTGTTTTCTGTCTAATTTGATCACCAAGGATTAATATCAACTTCAAATACAAGAATAAATTATGGGAGATATTTCAACTTAAAATCCAAAATGAAATCTTATGACTAGTAGTGTGATAAGAACGTAAAATTATTCTTACCATGATGCACTTAGCTTTGTTTTTTGTTTTTTTAATGGAGGGAGCGATGTCTAATGTTCATAGAACTACTAGTTATACAACACGGATACATTACACATTTATAACCAACTTACTTTCTAGCCTCAATGAAATCCAAAGTTCATGGCTTGCAATTCAACCCTACTTTGAGACAACTCCATACGATCCCTAATCTGAAACCTAACCTCTTTAGAATACATTTTCACACTATCCTCACATTGATGTCTTAACCTATTAGGGGTCTTGTTTCTTCAGATGTCCCTACTAAAATTTTGCTCACACTCATACGACACTCATATGACCATCCCACTTTAGCCAACGCGTCTTCCTCAAGGTGTGAGTGTAGGGGACGCAAGAAAATGCACTTGTGTTTGCAGTTTTTATACAAACCAACATTTTGACCGAACTAAACCAAATATATCGCCAGTAGAAATATACCGTTTAATATCCTTCTCATGTTTATGTCAACGGTACTTGAATATCTGTCCCAAACATGGCGAGATTAGATGAAAAACTCTTTAAATGGAGAGTAAAGGTTTTCATAATATTCCAGGACACCTTTGATATATATTCAAGAAATGTTAAGGTCATCGTCCATGTGAAGAAAGCTAAACTCTATGTTTATACTGGAGAAACATTTTATTTAAATAGTTTGCTATAAAAACTTAAAAACGGCAAAAACACTGTGCTTAACTCGCGTTCCCTACACCCCCACCTTAACATATTTGGGAGTGTATACAAACCATGAATTAATTAAACTATGAAATTAGTGTGTCTCTCCATTATTCTGTTCGTTTATCCCTTTTAACCTCAAATGTCTATACTATTGTATTGGCTTCACACTGGTCGGTTATCGTCAAGATGGCTACTGTTGGGACGCTTACAAATACAACGCAACTCGATAACATTTTGGCGGTGTTTATTTAACGTGTGCAAATAACTACAGAGCTACTACGCTAGTCTACAACTCAAGAACACGAATTAGTGGCATAGGAAGCCATGAGGATCCACATTGACCCGATGTGACGCACCCAGCCTAGATGAACTCCGTTCGTATCTTGGCTCCTGAATTCACGCACCTCAGATAGGTCCGTTTTCATTCCAAGGCATTGAGAGAGTCCTCATCTCCCACACTCACTAAATTGAAGGGGTTAGTCAGCTTCTGCTCAATTGTTTTGACCTCTTGTACAATAAGCGAGCCGTCAAGTCCTCCGAGCAGGGGTATGTTACTACTGAGCGTATTCCATCCGAAGGGAGGATGAGTAGGATTTAGCTGCGTGAAGGCAATAGCGTGTTTAGATATGCATTTAATGACTAAGCCTGTCGACATTATTTCCCTATCATGTCTTCCTGTGTAAAATACATTTTGCACTACATACAATCTAAGTTGAGAGAGAATGCACTACGTTATGAGCGTTACAATTAGTACTTTATTCTCAATAACTCTAAATTTATTAAATTGTACAGTCAACCTCAGTGGTCTTGAAGTAAAGTGCTCGCTTAAGGACCCGATATTCTTGGGTTCAAACCCAGCCGGGATCAACGGGTTTTCTTTGAGCGATGAAAATCCGTAGCACAACTTCTTTAGGAGGGGAAGTAAAGCCGTCGGTCCTATGTTGATTATAAAATGCATGCAAAATAACCCTAGAAATTATGTTAAAATACCTACCCCGGCGAAATTGGTAGGCACTTTCTCTATCGCTCATAGAAACTCTAATATGCTGATGAAATAAGTCGGTTATTAACCTACACACTAGATAAAATAAATAAATATATTGTACAAACTTTGAAATAAATGTGATGCAATGTATTAATATATATTTAATCAAAAGTGACCGTTAAATAATGTATTACATATTTTATAAAACAAATATCTTTGGTTTATTTAATAAAACCATTTACAGTGACAGTGTAATACCGCTCTAAGGTGCTTCTTGCACACCTGCTAACAACACTCGCCAGCCGAGCGTGCGTGCCTTTGAAGATGCTGCCATCCCAGGGGTGCAGGGAACTAGTGCTCTAGACGAGAGTCTACTGAAGCCTACCCTCAACCCATGGTTTTAATTAACCTCACTCGCACTCTAGTGGTGAATCGGGAACTAACGTTCACTGTCCTACCCTAAGACACCTTTCCCACAACACAAACATATTTTCTTTCCTTTGTAGATCTCAAAAGCAGCCGCTTCAATTGTTTCACCCACTTCCACGTCGACATTAATTAACGAAACAATCCCCTACCGATACCTGCAGCGACAGCCGGGTTGAATTCACATTCATATGCCAATAAAGCACCAAGTTGTTTAAACCTACACAAACTGGTAGACCGATAAAAATTAACATTTCAATCGTATAATAATATTACAATATTAATGGCAAGATGACAAATACTAAAATATTTTAATTTTAAAGGCCCGTTGACACGGTATTAGTTGACTAATCCAAGTACATTAATTTGGCCTCGCGTGCACAGCTTGCACCGTGTAAACAGACAAGCAAGCTACTAACAAACAAGTCCACTTGCAAGTGAAAAATTGGTCACCTTCCAACTTTACTAATGCAAGTAGACAATTCATAATGGCGGAAACTAAAAAAATTGGTTGTGCGGGAGACACTTAGACAATTATTTGTTGAATGTTATGCAAAGAATGAGTTTTTTGTGGAATTTTAAGCACCGGATTTATAAAGATAAGAATGCGAGGGATATTGCACTAGAGGATATTGTAAAGTGATATCAGGCGTACATATTCTTAAGAAGTGTCCAAACTAAAATGTTACGTAAATATTGAAAATGTGCCTTTTGAAAGATATTATTTAATATCGGTAAACAAATGTTATATATAATTTTATCAAACCATTATTTCCTACCAATCAACGTGGCATGTGTAATTTTTTTATATACAATCACAAAATATAATACAACATTGTAGTACCTTGATTAGTTCTGGTAACATAATATTCGTGTTATCTGCAAGTAAGGTATGAATGGCCGGCGGTTATCACGCGAAATCACCGGCACGCTTTCCAATCTCCATATTTGACACTTTAACCAATCTTTATAAGTTTTAATTAATAATGTTCAGCTCATACACTTCAAACACTTTGTAGTAATGCTTTAAAAACTTGAGTAGATACACAACATAATATTATTGTCTCATAGCAAACCTGATAGTTTATATTCAAACAAATCTACAGATTAATTTATTATTATTTTTAAAGAATATTTTAGGCCTAGCTAGCATTTAACAGGTTATTTTGTTATTAGTATACCAACGTTTAAAACAGGGTTGAAAATACCTGGGTTAGACCTATTAAATAAAATACCCAACCGAGTTTGGTTGTATTGGAATTTATTGACCTTATTTGAGTTTAATTTTATTTACCATGTATGCCAAATGAGTTAACAAACCAAGAAAAATAATTTAATAACTATTTGGGATCAACTGAAATATATTTTAATGTATTAAGCAACTAAGAAATAGGAGACATACTAATCACTAACTTTTTCATGTTGTCTATACAAAACGATTTTTTTTAAATAGGTCAACTAATTGTGATAAATTGCGTTTACTGAAAAATTGTAATTTATTTGGCCGCTCATTCTTATTCTAGATTCACCCTTCCTAATTCCTAACACATAAGCGTAATTATTAGTATATGCGTATAAATAACCCGAACGAGAAATGAGACGCAGCGATAAAAAAAAACAATGCCTCCAATAGAGAGACCAGTTAGCACCACTTCATTTTCAGCCATGTTTTTAGAAGCGATACTAATACAAGTGGAAAATGTGTGCCAACACAACTAGCATGATAGTAAGCTAATACTAGTAAACTTGCATTAGTCCACTAACATTGTGTCAACGGGCCTTAAGTAATAGCGAAAGCTTTGTGGGTATTTTGTTATTCTTAATAGTTTTTATCACCATCTTTTTATTCACATTATTTTTATTTATTTTACCATAGTAACATCCCAAACTATACAGAACAGTTGTGCAAGTTGCGTCCTGTTCAATCTCATGGCGTTCCCTAATCCACAAAAGACCCGTGTAGCCTACTATACTGTATACAGATGAGTCATGCAGGTTGCGTCCTGTTCAATCTCACGGCGTTCCCTAATCCACAGAAGACCCGTGTAGCCCAATGTAAAGAGAATAGATAGGTAGCGCCATTTGGAAGAATTTTATTATGTCATTACTTACGTCAGCAACGAAACTATGTCACCCAGTACACAGCAGTTAGTAGTAGAGTCTGTTCATGATATGCTTTTACCTGAATGACATTTCAAAAATCATATGTTCAGATTTTGGGTTGCCATCACTTGTAAAGGATCTTTGTTTTGCTATAGATGTTAAGTTTTTTAGTTACATGTTATATTTTAAATTTATAATAACGTCAGCTTAAGTTTTCTCACACTATTTAATTACTTTTAATAATTCCTTTTTAGCCAACCAGAAACAATATTTTAAACAAAATTAAAAGTACTTATTCTTCGTTTTGGAATGTTATCTATGATGTGTAATATAGTGCATACATTAATACCTTTTAATACAAGCATCACATTTACTTGGAAAAGAGAAAATACTTGTCTTTTTTATGTGTAATAAATTATTTTCTGATTAATTTATTGTATTTCGAAATATTTAAGTGATTATAATACTTTTATCCACTGCGTGGGTGTATCATTGTAAATAACTTGTTTACGTCATGTTCAACCACATGGTTTAAATTCGTCGGTTGCCATTTTGAAGCAATATTCGTTAGACTTTTAGTGAAAGCGCTGTGAATAATATTTTTTTTAAAGTGGAATAAAACTATAAATAAGCTTTGTGTTCAACCTCAAATAAATATAAATAATATTAGCCAAGTTACTGTGTTTAACTATCACATTCATACATTACCATATGTTTCATTACATTTAGCCAAAGTGAAAGATGTCAGCTGTTGGCGTAGGAATCCATTAGGTACTATTTCTAGTAACTTTGTGAGCTGTCATCCAAGTAAACTAAGTTCGTGAATGAATTGTATGTCGTGCAGTCCATGTGTGTCAGACCGTCCTTTCATTCATCTTTATAATGATTTATTTATTTGTATTTGCCTGGTAGTGGTTTTTTCGTGTAGAATTAGTTACTTTATTATGTTTACGAATCGAATATCTGTTTTAATAGGCAATGATGCTCTAAATAATCATTTAAACATTTTATTTACCACATTTATTTAATAGTAATAATACTTAGCACTGCTTCTTATTACCCGTTCGGATTATACGCTTATTTAATAGTAACTATAATACTAAATATGTATGCTAACTATATGTAAAATATATTTATCTAACGTATCGAACGCTTTTGACATATCTATAAATGCTATAGCTATGTGTTTGTTTTCGTTTAATTTCTCTAGCATTTGATTAGTAAAAGTGTGTGAACGTATTTCCGTACCTTTGTTTTTTTTAATCCGTATTGTCTTTGGTCAATTATTGTATAATTATCCAAATAATTTATCAAGTAATTGGCAACGTAGCTTTCCATTATTTTGTCTAAAACTGGTAGAATTGCTATAGGTCTGTAATTTCCATAATCTAAGTGGTTCCCTTTTTTATAATTTGGTCTAATAATTGCGATTTTAAGTTTTTGTGGCACTACACCCTGTTGTATACTTAAATTAATCAGTTTTGTTATCAACGTAATTTGGCTGTTGATAGTTGTCAAGTCTTTAATTCTGATTTTATCTATTCCCTGGCTTTTATTTATATCTAATTTATCAATAATGTATTTTATTTTGGAGCATGTAGCCCTAGGTATAAATATACTTTGAATTTGGTAATCGTTTCGATTAATCGTTTTGTCTGGTTGCATATTGCAAGTATGTTGTAGTTGTGTGACTTGGTTTTTGAATATTTCACAAAAATTATTTGCAATATTTTCAATTATTCTCAATTTTGCCTAAATTTGCAGTTTTACTTCATCAATTGTCATTTTACTTTTTCTACCCAGAACTTCATTTATTTTATACCATTTTTCTTAATATTACTATTTACTTTGTTTAGTTCAGTTTTATAATATAATTTTTTTTCCTAAAAATTAATTTATTGACAAGGTTTATTTTTCTTTGGGACTCTATTTTATAGGCATTTGCAGATGAACAACTTTTCCACTTCCTAAATAATTTATCTATGTGGCGCATTTCTCCGACCAAATCTGGTGTTCCATTTCTTTTGTATGCGTTTTCCAAGAGGATTATATTTATATTTGGAACTATCATATATGCCATTAAATATCTCATCAATGTTTGCATATAATGATTCAACATTTTCTTGATTTTGTAACTCATCTCAATTAACGTTTTCAAGTTTAATTTTAGCTAAATTTTCATCAAGTTTATCCAATAAAATAGAGCTATTATTAGTTTTACTATAAAAATCATTATTTTGGTTGGATTCAATTTCTAATGCTACTATATAATGATCAGTAATTTTAGTCTTTATTATACTGCTTGTTATTTGTCTGGTTGTTCGAACATATATGTGATCCAGGCACAATTTAACCACCCTACTTTCCCATATTTCTTCCCTTGTAACTTTATTAATTGTACATTCTAAGCCATGAGAAGCAAGCATATTGTTATAACTTTCTAGTGTGATGTCATTTGCATCTAATATGTTTATATTTATATCACCTACCAAAACTATTTGTTCATTTAATGGAATTAATTCAACTCTGTCACTAATATTCTGAATAAAATTGTACTTATCCCACTTTGGTGATCTGTAGATACCTAATATATTAATTTTGGAGCTATTACTCAACTTAATATTAATTAATTTATGTTCGCAGAAATTTTTTTTTATTTTCTAATGTGTTTGTCTCAAGGCTATTTCTATAGTAGATAATTACACCTCCCCCATAGCTATTGGGTCTATTGTCCCAGCATCTTTATAACCATCAATATTACATTGAATAACCTGCATATCATATGGTTTTATTTCTGTAAACATTATAATATCTATTTTACCAGTAGCATTTCCCAGTAAAGTAATAAGTTCATCAAAATGTTTGTTTATGGATCTTATATTAAGGTGAATAATATAAAGATTATTCTTATTCTGTAGCAGTAGTAGTAGTAGTAGTAGAAGAAGTAGTAGTAGAAGTAGTAGTAGTAGTAGTAGTAGTAGTAGTAGTAGTAGTAGTAGTAGTAGTAGTAGTAGTAGTAGTAGATATTGATATTCTCTATCAAAAGTTACAGCTTCATATCACACGAGTTGGCGTATGAATATATGAAAATTGTTTAAGCTACTTTTGTAGCTATAGAAATAGTTTATTCCTATCCGAATTGGAATGTAGCTATGCCCAGTGTGCGCCTTCCAATGACGAGTTGGGAAGAGAGTAACTGTTTTACAAGTAAATAAAATACACTGCAAACATATTTTGGATCGATTAATTCAGTTTAAGATTTATCTGTTAGTTTACAGCGCGACTGACTTAATTATGTTTCTGGTTAAAATGTGCCTCCTGTCAAACTAATTTTTGGCTACAAGATCAGTCGCAAAGCTTAAGATAAGCTGGGACGTTTTAATTTAATAATGTATCATGATTGGAGATTCAAACCCGGGACCTTTGACTTAGCTCATCACTTTCAAATGTCATGAGGGTAAATAGTATAAAGTTAAACAATAAATAATTAAGTGAAGGAAAGAAGGCAATAATTGAATGAGAGAATATAGGACGAAATTAGAGAATAGAGGATGAAAAAAGAGAAGGATTAAATAAGAGGATATAGGATGAAATGAAAGAATAGAAGTTGAAGTGAGTGGATAGAAGAAGGTAGGAGAGAATAAAAAATGTAATGAGAGCATTGGGGGTGGGTCTAGTGGAAAATTCAGGAAAAGGCTGAAGCCGATAAAAGAATGTAAAGAAAGCGGCGTCCTTTGTGTTAGGTGAAATATAGAGAAGGGTAAGCGGGGTGTGAGATTTTCCTCGACCAACAAAGGCTGGTCTGGCGGACTGCGTCCTCCACTAGAACGATTTAATCCACTTCGACTTCTCCCCGGTACACTATGGCTAAGAGGATAGAGGGACCAACCGATTGAACCTGATTCCACCCCAAATGATACCTTAAGTTTTTATCTAATCGTTGCAATAATATATTTCTTAGATTTATATTACTTGTGTTAGGCGTTTAGCGATAAAATGAGCCCCAGATTAAGCTAGTTTGTAAGACTTGGGGTGATATAGTGCTGTGTTTACAGAGTGCACCTTAAATTATCTAATAATTATAAAAATATATTCACATTTTATTTGATTCTTAATTGATAGATAGGTTGAGGTTCGAATCCCGGAGGCATTATGTGATTTTAACCTCCCCATGCTAATGCTAATATATTTTGTCTGAGCTACCTCCTGGTTCTTTATCCCTTAGATTAAAAAATTAATACATTTTGCGTTGAATGTAAGGATTAAAAATAAATTATGAAGCAATATATTTTATTAAAATATATTTAAAATATTTGCTGGCTGACCTTGGTAGTCTTGGGGTAAAGTGCTAGCCTAAGGACCCAAGGTTCGTGGGTTCAAACCTAGCCAGGGTCGGCGGATTTTTCTTGTGCGATAAAAATCCGTAGAACATTCTTCAGAGGGGAAGTCAAGCCATGTGGAGTGTGGCATGTAAAAATACCTTTTCCGGAAAAATTGGCAGGTCATTTCGCTCTCGCTCTTAAACATTACTGTGTTCTGATATAATTAATCCGTTCAGAAAGCTCACGTTGGTTATAAATAAATAAATTTGAAATATTTGACCTTATATTTATTATTTTAAACAAAGACCACTTAAGATTCTTGCTGCCCCACATGAACAAGATAAACAGGGAACAGTTCCCGGTTTGTAGAGGATTGTGTTCTCCCTCTCTTCAGGACGTTGACTAAATACTTCCCCCTTTTGTTTCAGCAGCATCGATGCCCGGTGAGGTGCCACCCCCTTACAACAGCAGCCACGTGACTTCCATCGGTGGTGGCAACTTCCCCCAGAATGGGTACGCCCGCACCCCGGTGCAGCCCCTGCCGCCCCCAGCAGTCAACAGCACCACTATCGTGGTCTGCGACAGACCGGGCTACGGCGGCGGTGGGGACTTCCCCACGGGCGTCATGATGGGGGCGGCGCTCACCAATTGGGGGCACGGCTGGGGATGGGGCGGGGGATGGGGGTGGGGAGGCTACCACGGAGGCTACTACAATGACACTGACGTCCACATCAACAACCACTACGACGTGAACAACACCGTCATCAACAACGACGTCAGCAGTCACGAGATATCGTCGTACGTAAACGATGACTACGGTGACCTCGGGTTTGACGACGGCGATTACGGGATGGACTGTGGGGGAGACTTTGGGTTCTAAGGGCGGATACCTTAGGTTGAGTCTCCATGACGTACGGACGAATCCTTTTTCATGCTCTCCGGAGATCTGACAGGGGAGCGACACCACCTCCCGGAGCTAAATCAGTCAGTAGCTCTCTGCTACTAAAACTCAACTGATGGCAGTTTATAGAGACAAACTTTTGTAAAAATAAAAGAGTTGATGGAATACTAACGGGGACGAGTCAGATTTTTTATAGTTAGGAGAAAAGAGAGGTGGTCCTATTGCTCACTCTTACACCCGGGGGTTATTGATGACCCCTGTGCCCGAAGCTGCCGGCGACAAGGTTCCAAGGTCACTGACAAAATATGAGCACACCAAACTAACTAAATAAATATATATTTCCGTATACTAGATATTTGATCACTCACTGGGGTATTAGCACCAACAGAAACTTACGTGCTAAGTTCATGTAGTCTTAGGTTAATTATATAGGGCCTACAGTGTTCCAAGTCACGTCTGCAAATGTTGTGTGTGTTTAATTGGTGAGTTAAAATAACATGTCTCAATTTCAGGTTGTTGTTTTTTGTTAGAGGTTATTAAAGAGACATTAATTATATATATATGCTTGGTAAAAAAAAAGTAAATGGCCTACTGTAGGAAATGTGATTTTAGTAAGTTGGTTTGCCTTTTTCTAAATTTAGATTTTATAGAGCCTAATTGGTCTGATTTCACTAGAGAAATATCGATCAAATTCAATGGAATAGATTTTATAAATAGGCTATATTTAGAATTAAAAACATCCAAAGTGTATTACTGAATCATACATGAATTATTTAGAAAGTAAACTCTCTCAAAATTACAGCTTCAGTGGGCTAGTTTCACATTCTTTAATTAAATCTCAATGATAATATTAAATTGTCGTTCCTCAGTATATGGGCCTATCCTAATTTTCGTTGTAACAACTAACGTCTGAATAAGCTTTTCTATTCGTAAACGATTCTAAAATGGTTGGTAGTCCACAAAATTAGTTAAGCCAGCCACAGCAAGGTAGTAAATCAAGTTTAAAAAACATCTAAGGGATACGACCCGAATACGATTTGATTTTCTTTACCATAAACATTCAAAGCCTAAATTTTATTTTAATACTGAGCCAGGCCAATATTCAATAATAAAATATGGGTTCAATACCGAATTCACTTTAAATAATTGTGTTTCAAATTTGTTGCTGAATGAAAGAATTCACTATTTTTTATCAAATATGACATATGATGTTTCCTACATGTGGAGCAATAGCATATATATCCTCATGTATACGTGTTTTGTTTTTTTACGTTTATCTTATGAAAGCTTATGACATGGTAACACCAAGTACATCACTAGATACCACAAGAAAGTCACTGACCAAAGCTTTTAAAGGCCTTGTTTTTTTGAGTGTGTGTGGGCGTGTAGGATATGTTTAGTTCCGTGATTCTGTTGTTTACCTCAAATTTTCACTCCGCTATAAAATATATTCTTTAATCTCTCATGATGTTTCTTAGCAGAGCTGAACAATTTGAATATCGACTAAACAAATTTAACATAAACAATGACGCATTAATTAAATTTTGTTTAAACATTTAGGCGCTAATTTAAATCAAATAATTTCATAAATAGAACAAATTATCAAATAATATGAGAAAAGCTATATAAAGTAGCCTTTTCGAATAAATAAAAAGCTATTTTTAATTTAATTTAATTTTTTTTTTTTTACCACCGCGTCTTACTACCCGTTAGGGTTATACGCTTAAGTACTAATTACACTAATGGATTAAGAATTGGGAAGGTTGAATTTAGAGGAAGTGAACCCGCATTTGCGTGGAGGGAGCGTGGAAAACCATTTAGGAAAAACCACCCCCAGTTCACCCGACCGAGATTCGAACCTCGATCTCCCCGTCTTCGGTGGTCGGGCTCAACACGACTAGCGCGTTAGCCAACTACGCCACCGAGGCGGGTAAAAAGCTATTCCTTATATTTAATATCACTGCAAGTCTTAGCACAAAGCGTGTATTCATTCATTACCATTAATTTCATCGGGTTATTTAAATTCCCTTTTGGAAAACGAAAATCCTCACCGGTGATCCCGTGGAAGAATTAACTAGTTTTGTTTTGCATGTTTTACCAATAATGGGGAGATATTAACTCGATTCCCGTCCAGGAGAACCTGAGGGTGATCTTTCCTTAATAGTTTTCCACAGTCACTTCTCGCAAATACGAACACATTTGCACGAAATTCTAATTTCATCATCCTCTAGCCCAACGGTAAAAATGTGTGGGTATCAAACTAGCTACAGTAGCCCCATGGCTTCTTTGGTGCTGACTGACAGGTCACAGCTGACTTCTGACAGTCAAAATTTAGGTATATACCTAAATTTTGACTGTCAGAAATGACAGCTGTTAAACACATGTTTTTGCAGATCATGTGGTTCAGCGTAGGGATACATAATTTGGTCCGGTAGCTTTTCAAAGCCGTCAGCTGTCAGTCAGCACCAAAGAAGCCATGAGGTCTACTGTACACAACCAGCCCTAGCGTCGAGAGATTATTTACTGACAGGACGGACCTGCACAGAACTAATAAATATCTTGGTCAGAGCCACCTGGGCTCTATTCAACGTCTGATGAGACTCTTTACTGTACATAAAACTCTAACGATACTATCCAAACCATAATATGCGTGCTCCTTAGTTTTATTAGTAATCGTTATATATGGTTTTATAATAGAAAGTCCGAAAAAACAAACTAAGGCAGATTTTGACGTGCTGTTAAGAACGTTTAAAAACTTTTCTTCCCCTCTGTTTTAATTTTGCTTAACTTACCACAAAAAACTTTAGTAAAATTCAAAACGACCGTTTATATTTTTCAATTTATTTTTTAATTGAAGAACCGGAAGGGGTACGTTGGCTATGTCGTGTCCTTGAAAGGGGCACTCAACTTGTGAAAGTTTAGGAATCACTGCATTATAACATACAGGATTGGTTCAGCATGACGCATCTCTTGGTTTGGCGTGGTGTTACGTATGAACATATAAATCTTTTAAAACTATAGAGTTTTTGTGTGGGGTTTTTTTTTGTGGATTTTTTTCAATATAATGTTCTTCCATTTGGTAGCAGATTTATAGGCGCCATATCCTGAAAACAGAGAAGTAGAATTTTTTTTTTTTTCTAAAATTTACATACGACCTTATTTCTACTGCCTGCAATAC
>CABFWB010000536.1:233876-251921 GCA_902151455.1 Timema bartmani
TTTTAAACACTCTCATCTCATTTGAGATTCAAGCGACAAATCTTGGAATACATTACAGAGGCTTATATAACCCCCGGATTTGAGGGGGGGGGAAAGGACGATACAAGAAGTTTCACGTCCAATTATCTTAACTTATTACGTAATATCACAAATAGTTTAACACCATACAACATTACTTAAAAGTCAAGACTCAGTTGGTAGATAATAATTGTTGTGTAAGCCAAAAGACCAGGCTTCAAACCTATCTTAAAACATATTTATAAACTACAAATGCAGGTCAAAAAACTTTTTAAAACTACGAGACGTAATACTGGCAGGGCTGGAGTAGGGACTTGTAAGGGTTTGAATCCTGGCTAGAAGAACTGAAGAAGTATTATAGCCTTTGTGGCTTGACATAGGTTTTCCTTGATTTTAGTCACGTACACTGACTAATCTAAGGGTATATAATATGGGGGGAGTTTTAGGGTTAGAAGTGCAGAGATGTATTAATAAGCCCCTAAAATACTATCAATTTAAAAAAAGATTTAGATAGGCTTAGCTTACAGCCCAATGGTACACACCTTTTAATCCGATGAGGCACACCTGTCAATATAATGTGGTACATCTTTCAATATAATTAGGAACACTTTCTAGTCCAATGAGGCACACTCTATGTTAAAAGAGGCCCACCTTGCAGTGAAACACCTTTCAGGCCATTAAAGCACACCTTTCAATCCAACGAGGACAACTTTCAATTTAATGAGGCACACCTGTCAGTCCAATGAGGCACAGTGCCTGTACAATGAGGCTCAACCAGCACCTTTCTGCCAATTAAAGAACACCCGGCAGTTCAATGACTCAATATCCAATATACCCAATGAGATGTACTATTCATCTAATAAAGCGCATCATATATCAAATAGGGCACACTATGTATTCAAATATACACACTATCCCTTCAGATAGGCTCACATAGCAGCTCAGTAAAATACCCGTCGCCCCAAACAAAACAGTCCTTCTAATACAATCAGGCACATTTTTCAATATAATGAGGTCAATTCACTATCTGCCCAATTAGGCTCACCTAGTAATGGAATAAAACACCGTTCATTTCAATAAAGTATACCTTTCAATCCAATGAGTTACACCTTTTAGTAAAAAATAGGCAACCCTGCCTGTCTATTGAGGCACACTATTTAATAAATCTCACCTATCAACGTAATACAGCACTCCTTTCAAACCAATGAGGCACACCTGTCAATTCAATTAGGCATATCTGTAAATTCAATGAGTCATGTGTTGAGAAGTTTTGTTCTAAATCTCAAAAGTTTTAGAAAGTTTTACGATTTAGTTAATGCGTCATTGTTACCCATTCTTAATGTGAAACTGTGTGATAATCCAATTAGCAATCCTTCTATTTGTGATATTCATACCCCTTCACAAGTATAATTGCACAACAGATTTTTTAAATGAAATAGTAAAAGAAAGAAAAACATAGCAATGGTTGTAGAAATTATTGTTGTTTTTATATTTTTATGAATGTTAAAATAACTATCCTGGAAATATATAACGTCCAGCCTTTAATATAATATATTTCTTCACTAATTTTCATGATCACAAGCACAGAAATTAAATTCCTACACATACAAGCGTGTGTTGGCTATTGTTTTTCCATGTTCACTTTGATGAAAACTTTACAATAGCTTCATTGACAACAAATCGCATTTCATGTGGACAATAATGATTATGATGGTCATATGGACAAACAGACTTTCAAAGTTTTAGTAAAGCTATATTAATTTAAAAAATACATAAAACTGCCAAAATATACATTTTGTAGTAGTTGTCCATTTACATCTTCTTATGGAGACATAAATATTAATGTAATGTTTGTTGTTGTTAAAGTGTAGTTGAAGACGCATAGAAAACTCAGTGTTTTAGAACTGTGTTAAGACTATTATAATATATGAACTGTGTTAAACGGTGTTCGCTAGGATATAGATTGTGTTCATGTAGCCATTTGGTAGAAGGGGCAGATCATATAAACCTGTCACGGAATGCCCAAAGTTGTGTTTTGTGCCTGGAAGGTAGAAAATGTGTCCAAAGATAGTGGAATTTTGCTCCTCTGAATTTCAAAACAGCTTGTCAAATTTGGTGAAGTATTGGCCCTTAACACTTAACAGTTAGTTAGCGAAAAGACACTTTTGGACTAGGTGTCAAAATCAGCTAGATGATAGCCCTAAAACTTCAAGATTTAATGTCAATTTCATTTACACATTATACTACTTGTCCAAGTTGGCAAAATATTAACACTAACAATTCAGATTTCTTGTATAATTTTGGATTATAAAGTCCCTAAATGAATTAAACTTATTTACAAGTATCGACGCTAATACGGCTATCAGCAAAATAATGCTCCTAGCGTTCTAAATTGTTTGGAAAATTTGGAAGCACAATACCCCCAAATCAACTACCTGGACCTGTTTGGGATGTACAACATGAAGCAGTTAAATGTAGAAAATTCAGTGGTAAGTAAATGTAACATATTATAGCTTGATAACAATTTTAGTTTAATAATAGTAGAGAGCGTGAGTCAAGGCTAGTATTTTTGCAGTTTTTATAGCAAAACTTGTTTTGGTCATAACAAATAAAATATTGCTTTAATACAAACATAAGAGTTTAATTTTCTTTACATGATGATAACAACATTTGTTGAATATCTGTCATGATCATAGCGGCATTAGATGACAAACTTTTTATAAATTAATATAAAAAGGTGTCACTAAATTACAGGACAACCTTGACAGTAATTCATGAACTGTAAGGGTCACCATATGAAGAAAATTAAACTCCATGTTTGTACTGAAACAATATTTGATTTATTTTTGACCCAAAAAGTTTTACTAATAAAACTGCAAAAACAATCCCCTTTATTCACGTTCTCTACACTCCCACCTTAATGCCAAAATACAAAAAACCTACGAAGCTATTTAGAAAAAAAAACTTGGGATCAAACCCAGAGTATATCATATACTAGAGCTGTAGGTAAACCCCCTTGCCACTCATCCATAGGATGAGCTGAAATATAATAAGCTATTGGGCGTAATATATATATATATATAACATTTGATAGAGACATTCAGTTAAAATTGCTATATTGAAACATACACAATTAATTTTTTGCATCAATTTTAAAGCTATTTAATACTATTACTTGTACAGTAGGAAGCTAATTACTGTATTTACAAGCAAGTGACCAATAACCGCTCTTGTTTAAGCTGTGGCATGATAAATCTCAGGAGCATATGTATAGTATAAAACTAAGTTAGTTGGGAACCTCAGTACATATTTATTGAGTGCTGGAATTTGTTAATCAAGCATGCAAGATAGTTGTACTGTCCAAAGCTCAAATAGACCTCATGACGTGTATTTGCCACTGAGGTAAAGAAAAGAAATTCCATTTCATCACGATTAAATGTGGGCTTTAAGCGGGACTCGAACTTGTCATCCATAGTAAGTCTGAAGTTTCTCTACCAAATACGCTGAGGTGCCTATAAATTCAAAACTATGATCAAATGTGTACACATTAAGGTGGTGTGGAGAGTACATGAGTAAGGTAAATAAATAGGTTTGAAGTTATTTTAATATTTTTTATAACAACATAAATACATTATTGCGTAAATGGATTCGTCTAGTTTAACTGTCTACAGATGATAGTCTGAATAGTTTTGGACATTTTGTAACATTTAAAAGAGCTAGCCTGGTATACTATTTGTTTGTTCGCCACAATTAGTGTGATATTTTATATAATTATTGAATTGGTTTCAAGTTTGTTATTCAGTATTATAATAATTAAAAAGGGATAATGTCTTATTTTAGAAAACAAAATTTCTGGTGTTTTATAGTTTTTATTTTTACTAGATAAACAGTTTTTTGATAGATATCTCACACGTAGATTTTAATAAGAGCCCGACTATTACATTATATGCATGATAATTCCCGACACGTGAAATTTAGAATATAAATTAATATGTCATAGACTCAACCTACACGGCTCCTCGTCAGGAAGGCAAGTGAAGAGATGCGTACCTTGAAGTAGGTATATCTAGCGACATTTCCTTCTCGGAACTTCCCAAAAGAAAAAAGGTGTGGTTATCCAGGTGCGTTTCTGTCTACAAAACTGAGTTGGCTTTTCAAACAGAGACGTATAAAGATGTCGCCATACCTTGCATCTTAACAACTTAACACAAATAAATCTTACTGCCCGCTCGCATTTATAATATCGTAATTTTGAATATAGATGTGAATAATAAATTATTGAGATGTGTAATTCCATATCATTACAATTTGTCAAGGTTGTCGCGTAATTTTACCAGTATTTTTTATATTCATTTAAAATATTATGTTCAAACTCCATCCACTTATTTATTGGAGTAATAATATTGTATATATTTTGGATAATATAATTATTTTGCTATAAAAACTGTAAAGATACGAAAATTATCTCTGTTTTTATTCCAGCCCAGCTTAATAATCTTTAGTATATTTAAATCGTTAGAATGTATTTGTAAGACAAAATTACCATCTATAAAAAAAAAGTTGGCGTTCTCAACACAAAAATAGTTTTTCACAAAAACTCTACAAGATTACTGTATTGAACGCCTCAACAGTCATCCGAATAACAAATTCAATCTTACGGTCGGACGGTGGATGGCCTGCTAAATATTTATGTTCTAATTTTGTTTTTCAAATGTTTCCAAGTTCAAGTTGGTAACACTTAAAGGAAGTCACAATCTTGTGGCTTATGTAGAGGGTGGCTTTAAAGGGATTTGTTTTTATAAGTAATTTAGAGGTGGTGATAGCTTATAAGCGAGGGAGGAGATAGCAAGAGGAAAAAATTGCTTAGGGTTGACCGCAATATCTGGAACAAAAACATAATCCTAAGAAAAGAAAATTCAGAGGATAACGGTTGCATCTCAATTCAATAATTTTTGCTCTAAAACAAAATTCTTACATCAATTTTTCTAACATGTTGAGAACTGTTATTTTTTCATAGTGTTATTTTATCTTAGTATTTTAAGTGAAATTTCTAAACATAGACCTAATATTTGCTCCACAAATTGCAATATTAACGTAAATGACGAGTCCATAAAAACAAAAATAACTTGACGCTGCAAGAAAACATCAAAACTAAAATATCCTATTATTTCAACTGGTATTCCCTTACATTTTTACTAATATTGTATTATGTGGATATTTTCGATTTAAAAAGAAAATTTGATTACATTTTTTAACTGAAGCTATTTTTACATTTTAATTACCACACCGAAAAGTTACATTATACTATACCCCAATTTTCTTACAAAAGTAAATATCTGACAGTTATATGAAGCTACTAGATATATTTTCACGTATTCATACGTCAAACAATGGGATCTGAAGCTGTCAATTCAATAGATATTATCAATACCTATAAAATAACACTAACAAAATAGCACAATGTTATCAATGTTGAGCAGGAAAAAAATTCTCAAAGGTGCTCCAAATTTAATTTTTTTTAAATCAAGGTGTATACGTAGAAAAGTATATTTTTTATAGAATATGTATCACCTCGGCTTAATGGGCAAACAGCATTTCTTGATTATGTTGGGAATAAAACTAATAATCATTGAATGCTGTTTCATTTGAAGTTCCAGCACAGAATTTAAACACAATAACGAAGTCTTGCAACATTGACGGTTAGAGTTTGTTAAAAATATATAAATCTTTCTTAATTTATCAGCGTTTTAATAACAATAACGTGAAACTAAAATCATATTACTGTTATAAAGCTGGTATTTATATCATCAATATATGAAGTGTGCGTAGTTTGATCCATGAAAACTTCGTGTGGGACTCAACAAGCGTTAAAATGATGCTAAAAGTAGTAGGATTTATTTTTTATAAGTTTTTGAAACGCCTATCAATATATCCACAGCCCCTAAATAGTTTAAAATGTATCCATAATTATAGTACTGTTATAAGATCAGTATTTATATTATCTCTCGGCGAAATATAAACACATTGGTAGGGCCATATCCCCTTAAGATTGTGAGATGCAATTAGTACTACCGCACTGCCTTAAGATGGGGTGTTAGTGAGCGTGAGTTTAGGGAAGTATTTTTGAAGTTTTTACAGCATAAACATTTTGGGCCAAAATAAATCAAATATTTCTTCTATAGAAACATATAGTTTAGTTTTCTACACATGCTAATCTCAACAGTTCTTGAATATCTGTCAAGGGGGCCCTAGAATTTAATGACAACTTTTTCTATTAATTTAAAAAGTTTGTCACCAAATGCCACCATGCTCATGCCAGATATTAAAAAACTGTTGAGATTAGCATGTGCAGAAAACTAAACTATATGTTTCTATAGAAGAAAAATTTGATTCATTTTGTTCAAAAAATGTTTATGCTATAAAAACTGCAAAATTAACGCACTAAATTCGCGCTCACTAGCACCCAAACTTAAGAAGATTATTTGAATTAGATCAAGGCGTTACACAGGCTACAATCTTGTAAAATTATTGATACACTAACCCCTGAAAGACACAACCAATATTAATATAGGTTGATTCATTTGACTGATGAACAGGAATCAAAGCCCATAGGTATTTCAATCAATTTTGTTAATGTAGCTGCTACTATTATTGTAAATATTATATTAATATGATTCACTCACGTCTTTGTTTGCAGTTTACCTCTCCTTTGTTTGGAGCAGATGGCGATTTTCAAGGTCAGTGGCTGAAAATATATTCAATATTCTTATGTGATTTTAATGTGTGTTCAATTATAAGCTAGACATTATGTGTTTAGATGGCCAACCATAGCTTCAGAGGTCCTTGATTTGATTAAAAAATACATCATATATTAGTTTAAGGAAATAGAAGAGTTAGGTGACTTTTTAAGGATATAACCGGTATTTGTATAGTTGTAGGTTAATAAAAATAGTTTTTGAGAAATAACACATTGTACCCAACTTCCTAAGGTCAAAAACGTTAGTGCCCAACACTTATCAAAAAAAAAAAGTTGTACACAATAATATTATAAACACTCGCGCTTACGCGTCGTGGCTACGTGGTCTCAGGCGTTGGTCTCGTATTACCCTAGCCTTACATTTATAGTATGTTAATGTTTAAACCTCAGTCAGGTACACCTAAGTTTTATTTTTACGTGGGATTTTCCCATCATTTCTCCACTCTAATATGGGGTAACCTACTCTAAGCTACCCTCTCTATTGCTATCCCTTTAATTAGCAATTATAAGCCTGTGAAAACTAAGGATGTATTTGGTAATGTTATAAAGATAGCATGTAACAAAGAAATTACTCACATTGGTGGCCATGCGGACTAAACGTCAGTCTCGTCTCGTTTGGTTTGCCTGTTATGGGAAGGGAAGGGCTCGATTTCCGGTCAGGTTACTAAGGATGATTTTTTTCTAAATTTCTTTCCACGCAAATGGAGACACATTTCTCCTAAGTTCTTCCTTTCACATTCCTACCACATTACTGTAGTTATATGAAGATAGCCTGGACGGGTAGTAAGACAAGGTGAAAATAGAAATTAAATGCAGTCTCTAAATAAATGTTTTATTGAACTATAAATGAAAAGGTTCTGATACTCTAGATTCACTTGTATACCTGTTCATGTCAATGGCGGTGTTCTTTTGTTAGTTCGTTGACGTCACTCGTTGCCATAGCAACGAAACGCGCCGACAGATGGTCACGGCATGTCGCTAGTAGAGGGCGCACAGCAACATAAATACGTCACGTGATAAACACGTGTTTGGCTTGTAAGTGACAGCTAATGGCGGATAAATTAACCATCGGGAGGCTGGTTGTTTGTATTAGAATAAAAGTTGGGTTGAACCTTCGGTAGCCTGTGCAAGCAATCGTGAAGATATTCCTTTATGCCAGTGTTCAGCAACCATCCCTATTCTAATTTGAATAACAAATTTTAACAAATCCTTCCTTTGATTATTTTCGAAATTTAAATTTTTGAGCACATTCTTTCATTAAAATAAAGATGAACATTGTTTGTATAGCACTGTGGGAATCTTTGTCTAAAGTAGGGACTGGTCGGTCGATCTCCCGGCCATGGTTTTAGTGTGACTTGCAGGGGTAGAGAAGACAACCACTTGACTTTTCTGCTTTCTTACTTTCAAATGAAGTGTTCCATTGACCTGCTTCGCTAGTTGCATGGCCTCAGGCGTCACTCTCGTGCTGTCAATGAGAGGTTCTTACAAAGTTGTTCTCCACTCTTCCGCCACCCATATTCGGGTACACTTCCTCCAAATTCAACCTTCCTTATCCCTAGCTCATTAGCGTAATTAGTATATATGCGTAAACACGAACAAGTAGTGAGACACGGTATTAAAAAAGACTCACCCCCATGGTGGTTGAAGATCATTCAGGGACCGTTGTATTGGACTCACCACCATGGTGGTTGAAGATTATTCAAGGACCGTTGTATTGGACTCACCACCGTGGTGGTTGAAGATCATTCAGGGACCGTTGTATTGGACTCACCACCATGGTGGTTGAAGATCATTCAGGGACCATTGTATTGGACTCACCACCATGGTGGTTGAAGATCATTCAGGGACCGTTGTATTGGACTCACCACCGTGGTGGTTGAAGATCATTCAGGGACCGTTGTATTGGACTCACCACCGTGGTGGTTGAAGATCATTCAGGGACCGTTGTATTGGACTCACCACCGTGGTGGTTGAAGATTATTAAGGGACCATTGCATTGGACTCACCACCGTGGTGGTTGAAGATTATTCAGGGACCGTTATATTGGACTCACCACCGTGGTGGTTGAAGATCATTCAGGGACCGTTGTATTGGACTCACCATCATGGTGGTTGAGGATCATTCAGGGACCGTTGTATTGGACTCACCACCATGGTGGTTGAAGATCATTCAGGAACCGTTGTATTGGACTCACCACCGTGGTGGTTGAAGATTATTCAGCGACCGTTGTATTTGACTCACCACCATGGTGATTGAAGATCATTCAGGACCGTTATATTGGACTCACCACCGTGGTGGTTGAAGATAATTCAGGGACCGTCGTATTGGACTCACCACCGTGGTGGTTGAAGATCATTCAGGGACCGTTGTATTGTACTCACCACCGTGGTGATTGAAGATCATTCAGGGACCGTTATATTTGACTCACCACCATGGTGGTTGAAGATTATTCAGGGACCATTGTATTAGACTCACCACCATGGTGGTTGAAGATTATTCAAGGACCGTTGTATTGGACTCACCACCGTGGTGGTTGAAGATTATTCAGGGACCGTTGTATTGGACTCACCACCGTGGTGGTTGAATATCATTCAGGGACCGTTGTATTGGACTCACCACCGTGGTGGTTGAAGATCATTCAGGGACCGTTGTATTGGACTCACCACCGTGGTGGTTGGAGATCATTCAGGGGACAAGGTTGTTCTATTATTGTTCCTTGTACTGTCCCTGGTAAATTGGTCAGTGTCATTGAAACCGGTCAGGAACAAGGGGCATCCGACAAGATTAACATACAAACTGTTTTAATTACCCCTCGCAGTTTACTACATGTTCAGGAGCGCAACAGCTCCAGCTTTTTAAAGAGAGATGGGTGGGAATTTCGAGTAAATTACTGTCACACTTTCAATTATTCTGAGAGCCGCGTCGGTGGAAACGTGGTCTAAAAGTCGAGCTTATTTAGTCTGGTTTTGCCGTTTATACGGAGGTTGGGGTTTGAATCCCGACCAGGAGTAATGAGCGTGTTTGTTTTTTTTCCTAAAATTAATTGTTTCCCACTATCCTATTTATGAAAATGCGGGTAAATTTACTCTAAATTGTAGCTTTAAAATCCATAGCTCAATAAAGTTATTAATGTAGATGTATACAACCAGAACGGCTACTATGACATGCTGAATTAAGAAGTATTCTAAACATTTAAGAAACAGATTTTTTGTATCCAAAATTTTCACTAATAAATTGGTTTGTCTGACAAGTTTTGTCAAATTGGAATTTGTTGTTGTTGTTGTTGTTTTTGTTGTTGTTGTTGTTGTTGTTGTTGTTGTTGTTGTAATTAGTATTTTGTCTCAATGTGTTTATTTAACTAAACCAAACAAAATTAGATTAAGAAACGTTCCGGACATCAATACTTGAGCTGAATGATCTAACACTAACAGTACACATTTTTGTTATAATTTGTGTATACTTTAATAGATTGTTTCTGAAATCAAAATGGGGTTACCTGCTTCAGTGGCCGCATGGTCTAAGGCACCACTTTTGTATTATACTAGACTTCCGATGCTAGGAAGATCGTGGCTCGAATCCCGGTTCGTTCTACTGAGAATAGTTTTTACAAAATTGTTTTCTACTCTTCCTCCACGCGAATTCTGATACACTTCCACTTAACTCACCTTCCTCATCCCTTGCTCATTCTCGTAATTAGAACACGTGTCTATAACTTGAACAGGTAGAAAGACGTGATGCTAAAAATAAATTAGGTCTATTTAACTCAGTTATAAACCACATTTCTCAATGAAAAATTAAAATTCATTTTTGAACTAATATTATAATATTGATTTATTGTTTCATAGGTGAATGTAATAAAACTATATTACATTTCTTTAAACTGTAAATTGTATCAAACTAAATGACTGTAATATGAAAAATAAAGGGCTTTAATTAATAATATATAATTATATATAGCTATTCCACTAGTAAGCATGATAACTATAAAAAAGTAATTCAGTTTCAAACCAAAATTCAGATCTGAGCTACAAATATTTTTTTATGGAATTCAAATTATGAGTGGCAGGCCTCGGGACTCAGTCGGAAGGTGGAGAGAGGAGGGGCAACAGCCATGGCACGCAGCCGAAAAACTCCACCGAGTCAAGAAAATCTGGAAAAGGTCTACCATAAGATTTATCAGAAGTTTGTACTAAACAGTTGCACATGTAATGTAAGCTCATATCTTGTACCATCCATGTATTGTCTTCATATTAATAAAGAAATGGGCTCCAAAAGAAGCCCGGGTCTCCCTCTCGCTCTTCGGCGAGACAGGCCTCGGGACTCAGTCGGAGCAGCGGGAGGGACCCATTGATATTGTTTAATAGTGGAATAGTTTTGAGAATGTTTGTCCTACAATAGTTATAGTACAAGCAGTCTCTAAACGAGTAATTTACCGCTGTGTATAAATTCCTATTTGAGTAAAAATAATCGCACGAATGTGGGAATTAACTTCTTATCTGGGTGACCTGGTGGTCTATGGGTAAGGTGTCAGACTTCTGTGCTGAGGGTCCGGGGTTCAATCCTTGGTCACGGCACAGATCTATCTGATTGGCAAACCCTTCCTTCACCTCTGACAAGATGTGTATTAATCACAACTTGTGAATGTGAGGAATGCCAGGCCTCCACCGTGGTTCGAATTCCACGTTAAACTGTAGGTCCTCCATTTCATCTCACAGTCACCCTACCATTACACATTAGCGTAAGTGCGTACAACCCGAACGGATAGTAAGACGCGGTGCTAATAATAATAACTTCTTATCCTTATCATGTGTTCCAGTTGGACTTGGACTCAAGATTCGTAGATAAAATGAAGACTCATATTAGGTATTTACAGTCAATAAATATAGTGTATTAAGGCTACAACATAAATATATATCATTATGTTCCACCCATTCAGGCTTACACTGATGTTATTTAAACAAATAAGGAAGAATTTTAGAATAAATAACGCATCAATGCCTGGTAGGGAAAGTGGGAAACCATTTAGTAAAAAAAAAAAACTTCATAATTCTGACTGGAATTTGAACCTGGACATCTCCGTAACTAGATGAAATTGAGGCCTTAGCTTACATGCCCCCTGATTTGGCAATCTATATCATTAACTTTATAAAAGAATGTCCTGGCAAATTAAAACATAGGTAGTCAGTTTACCATGTGATACCCTTTTAGTTGGATTATTTAAAAGCTAGATTTGTTAAGAACACACGCTAATTTATTATTTTTTTTAGCAATGCGTCCTGATACCTGGTCAGGCTATATGCATAAGTAATAATTACGCTACAGATTTGAGGTATTAGGAAGGCTATATTTAGAGGATGTGTACTCGCATTTTCGTGGATGGAGAGTTGAAAACAATTTTGTAAGAAAAACTCAGGCCCGGCCGGGATTCAAAATTTGATCTCTCTGTCATCGGCAGTCTAGGTTAAGATGAGACTAGGCGGCCATCTAAGAATGTCATACACTAATTGTGTTTTACTATATATTTATTTTTCGAAAAATTTTGACATCTTAGTTTAATTGAAAGTTTGTCTGCCTACTTAGATAATTGTCCAAAGTTTGATCCCAGACATGACCGAAAAATTCAACATAGGTGAAATTGGGGCTTCTCTTTTCATAGTGATAAATTAACGACCGAGATATGGGGTGTTGTGTATGTTCTATAACTAAGATATGTTTGGAAGTCGTTTTCTAATATAAACAGTCTTTTCACAAAATGGATGTTAAACACCCCAAAATAGAGCTGTAGAAAATATGGTAATAATGACATACTCGAACAATAACTTTACCTGTAAAAATATTTCTTAAGCGTCCTTTAGCAGAGGGGAAATGGTCCCCACTCTAGGGATGTGAAAAAAGTATCGATACTTTACTAATATCGATATTTTCCTCCCGATACTAGTATTTTTGTACTCGATACTTTTTTCGTTACTTTTACTGATATTAGTACTCTCACTTTTTTATCGAATCGGTATCGAAAGAAACAACTTTTTTGTTATCTTCGCTCATGCTGGAATTAAATGTTTACTATGGTTAAAGAAGGTTACAAAATAGATTGAAAAAATATGTTACTAATCATATTTAGCTATTAAATAAATTTCCATCAGCTACATTTTCATAGACATTTTGAAAGTTAGTATGGTAAAACCTATAATAATATCCATTATACAATACTATATATCATCCCTTCCAAGTTCCAACACATGACATAGACGCGATAGACCTACGTATATTGTAATATGGTTAAATCATAATCATTTTAAATATTTAAATATGAAAATACTATTATTATTATTATTATTATTATTATTATTATTACTATGCAAATGTTGACATCATTACTTGATAAAAATATATTTTTTCCAGATTAAAATTTTGATACCGATACTAACAGCTGTTATCAATATTTTTCTTCCGATACTTTAAATGAGTACAGTATTTATAGTTTTCTTTCGATACCACACTAAGGTAGGCAGAATACTACCACCTTAGGGGGTAAAGGGAGAGGGGAGAAGTTTGTTCAAAGAGAAGCGTCAGTGACGTAACGAGAGCACTTTACTGCGGTCTGTCTTGTCATCTGTAGCACGACCCCAGAGAGCACTCTCCCTCTCGACCACAAGTGGGGTAATGTGCAGAACACTGCTCCCTCCCTGCCTGCCTGCCACCGTCTATTGTCTGACCGTCACTAGGGAGGAGATACAGCAGCTGTAGTTGTCAAAAATACTTCACTAGTGTTTTGTTTGTTTTGACACAAAGAAATATTGTACAACACTTTCACACATATATAAATACCCTATATATATATATATTATATTTTCAGAATTATATAAATATTTATAAGATATATACACATATACCTTATAATATATATACACATATACCTTATAATATATAAAACATATATGTACCTAATATGTGAAAATATGGATTTACCCTCTCACATTGATAAATTAACGGCCGGGGACTGGATGCTGTGCCCGCCCTAGTCTTAAGATAGATTACAAAGTATATTAAGCTACGACAGGCCTAGCCAGCCGGTAGTGGAAAATATATGACTTAAATAAGAAACTGACCCAGGCCACAGGATGGAAACAGTAATTGATGTAAAAATATATAAATTACCTTATATTATTATTATTTAGCAGCATGTCTTAGTACCCGTTCGGGTTATACGCTTAAGTACTAATTACGCTTATGGTTTAATAATTGGGAAGGTTGAATTTAGATGAAGTGAACCCGCATTTGCGTGGAGGTAGAGTGGAAAACCATTTAGGAAAAGCCACCCCCAGTTCACCCGACCGAGATTCGAACCTCGATCTCCCCGTCTACAGCAGTCGAGCTCAACACGAAAATAGCGCGTTAGCTAACTACGTCACCGAGGCGGGTAAGTTACCTTATAAAAGGTAGATGTGACCCATTTATTAATTATTTGCTGGTCACTGACTTTTTGTTAAATCTAAATATGATGCATAACCGACTTTTATTTTTATAGGCGTTGAATAAATATCTAATTTATGACTATGGATTTCAGAAACTACACTATTTCGGGAAATTTGGACTCCTTATTCTCTGGAGTTTGATTTCCAAATATTTTTTTAATTTTCACACCAAAGATTTGCAATTTTTTCCAGCACCAAAGTGTGTTTCAATAGTGGTTATCTATTATTAAAAGATTCAAAGACCTGAGAGATCACTTTATGGACACGAAGTTGTTCTCACTTATGAAAGTTATATCAAATCAAGACTTAAAGAAGGTAGTAAGACTCGGTATTAAAACAAACAAAAAATGGCACTCGCACCATTTCTGCAAATAAAATATTTCATATTTCTGGTTAAAAATAGAGGGTAGTCATAAAAATTACATTTACAATCTTAATTTTTCTTTATAAGGGATTTTAAGTTGATTTTTTACTTAATATGCTGATCATATTGTGTTTTTTTAAGCGGCCTCCTCATTATTTTCAATTTTCAATCTGGCCCTTCTGATCAAACGAGTCTGACACGTTTGTCTTAGATTATAGCCAACGTAACAAAACCCAATCTGATGAAATATAGATTTACCAACAAACAGAAGAACAGGTAAAGAGTTGAAATATTACTTGATTAATTAGTTTGACAGTAGACTCTAGATTATTCGTGCGTGGGTTATCAGGTTTTCGGCTTATCTGAGTGACCATCCGGAACTATTTTCCTCCCGGCCAGGTGTGAATTAGCCCTCCCTCTGAGCAAATCTCGGAAGGCCGAATGATCGCTGTTGATCTTGTAGTCTGACAAACATAAAGAACTATTATTCTAAATAAACCTGTTTGTTAATGAAGTGCTAGTCGAGGATGTGATGGGACAGCCATATATTTACCCCTCCTCCATTCTCAACACCCATTTTCTTGGCCTTCATAAGGTGAGTGCACGAAATAATTTAACTGGGTACTTAAGAGGAAAACAAAAATTGGTATGAGCTTACGGCTCTAAATTTACCTTAAGATTGGAGTATCCGTAATTTTTTAATATCCGTTTAGTTCCTTCATTTGATTGACCCCGGATGATCTAGACTCTAGAGCAGGAATTGACAAACTACGGCCCACTGGTGTATTCAATACGGCCCAAGAGACTAGCCTATTCACGGTATAATTATAAATCTTCTGAACAAACTAACCATACTAATCTACTCGAGTATGTTCTATTGTTTTGCCTTCTTAATTTACTTCTTCATGTCAGTCTAATATTTGTGTTTATTACATATTATTAACTAATTTTGAATAAATTTAATATTGGCCCGCCAAAGTTTTTAATTTTTATTTGGCCCTCCTGTAAGTAAGTTTTTACATCCCTGGTCTAAAGCTATTTTTTTTTTAAATGTTTTTTGGAGTTTTGTTGGTCCACAAAGTTGAAAATAATAATATTTAAACAGTGGCAATCTTTTTTTTTTTTTTAAGTGTGGCAGCTGTGCCCGGGTACGACGTGGAATTGGTTTACATTTCCTTTTTATTTTATCTCCACATCTTACTACTATTTCGGTATGAACGTATATACATGAATTACTTTAATAGAGTGGGAATGAAGGGGGTTGAATTTTAGAGGCAATGTACTAGCATTGATGTGACGGGAGAATGGGAAAGTAATTAGAAAAAACTATCAGTACATACGATCGGGATTTGAATCCCGACCTTCCCGTTACCAGCAAACCATATCAAATTAGATTGACATTTAGACCACGTGCCCAATAATGTGCGTGTTTAAGACGTCCTGAATATTCCACTTGAATCTGTAACCACTACCACGTTTCTAAGCTGCTATTTCGAGGTATTATTCCTATCAAATTATTATACTCTTGAGGAAAATATCCAACTATTGACATCCAATATTATTTGTGATGTTTCTTTCCTCCGTGTGTAATAAAGCCGACGCTACTTTCCCCCCTCCCCCGTCCCCCCTTCTATTTTCCAGTAAAATGGCGTCTCTTCAACTCTACCGGACAAGGTTGTCATGCGTCAGTAATAGGATTGCTACGGCGCCATCATCAAATAAATAACTCCCACAGTCAGTCTCAGGAAGTAAACAAAAGAGGTGCTCTTTTATTCTTTTCTATTCTTTTTTTTTTCGGTAAGAGATCAGGAAATTAATTGAATTTCTGGCGTCATTCAAGAAGAGAGGATCGGGGAAGGGGGAGTGGAGGCCTGAAAAGTTTCATTTTGAAAACTGGGTCATTTATTAGTTCCGCCCGCTTCTAGTTGGACGACTTAAACAGACACTTTAAGTAGTAGACTATTATTATTATTATTATTATTATTATTATTATTATTATTATTATTATTATTATTATTATTGTTAATAATAATAATAATTATTATTATTACTACTACCCGTTTGGGCTATCCACACATTTACACTGATGGGTCACAGATAAACTATTGTTTAGAGGAAATGTGTACACGTTTGCTTGGAGGGAGAGCGGAAAATCAATCAAGGAAAGACTATACCAAATACAGCCGGCCAGTATTTTGACCTTGGCCTTTCTGTCACTACCTCCAAACCACCCCCTCTCTCACCTCCAGACACAGACACACACACACACACACATAATAATGTAGCTTGTGAATATGTGCTCATTGACTTAAAAGGGCAAGTTTGAAAGGAAGCAGTTTACATGTACAATCCCTTCAAATAAAACTATCCCGGAAACAACCCATAAGCTGACCCTGTCGATTAGTAATTTTAGACTCGCCAAGTGTTTATAGTGCCTAACAATAAAATTATAGAAAAGTGTAATTGAAAAATAATTGCTCAAGCAATAAATATCACCTGGAAAATTCATATTTTAAAAAATTATTAAATTTGTATATTGCTTCAGATTATCCAATACATTAAATCAACAAAACAGCTACATTATTTTTTTCCAAGCCATTAATTTCAAAAATGTTGGAAAGTAAGACTACACAGAGTTTGTCATCTTGACGAGAAAGAACTTATGTATTTTCCAGAAGACTTAAACTACGTTTAAATAGTAAATAAAACCCACAGTTGTGTGTGTCTTCTCAGCAGGACGTTTATAAACTAAATAATCTTACATCAAAATAAATGTAGAAGCTTATAGCAAAAGATAAAATTTTAATGTTTTTGAAGTATTTTCAGCTACCTCATAAAAGTCGAATAATATCCTGTTTAAAAAAAGTGAAGAGCTTTTCTTTTTTTTATAAAATGTAAATTTCCTTCACGATACGCGTGAATTTGCCCGACAAGAGATTTACTTACCTTTCATTTGTGGAGAGGCTTATTTTTTTTCCAAAGAAAAAAAAAAGAAAGACCATAAGACGATTCCCTTCTCTAGATGAAACAAAACCTTGAAGAAGATGATTTTTTAAGAAATATCAGGAGGTATGAAGGTTTGAGTGGGAGGGGAAATCAACGCTAAAGTTGAGGAGTTGCGGTTATGGCAGGAAAAATGCAATAAAAATGTGGATTACGGGCCATAAAAAAGCGTCGTTGCTACCGCATCCGCACACAAAACGGTTTAGTTTAAGCTCGTTCAAAAGTGGCAATAAGGGATGAAAAATAAATAGGACCACCCATATTTTCTCCTTCTCCCTTCCTCATTCCAAAAAAAAAAAAAACATTTTCCTTACAGCAAGTCCTTGGTACAAAAGTTTTTTTATTATTATTATTATTATTATCATTCTTAACGTTTTGAACATACTCGCTTTAAGTTTGATGCGAAGTTTACAGCATTCTTTTTTTTT
>CABFWB010000536.1:261554-278167 GCA_902151455.1 Timema bartmani
GGGGGGGGGGGAGATTTTAAGTGTAATAAATGTCTGCAAGGGGCTGTCTTAATTCACCTGACAGTTTGGATATGTGAACATTAAAACAGACACGTTATGTTGTGTAGGGAGGCCTAACCAGGTAAAACTAACTTGATAATAAATGTGATTTATGTAACAGTAAATAATCAAACCCAAAATATGTTTGTAGATACTGTCTAGTTGAGTTAATTTTTATTTTGTTTTAACATGTGAATAAAACACATCTTTGACCTACAAAATACACGTGTGTCACCCAAACTCGTGTGAATATTTGACCAACATTGTTGTAAATTTGTAAACCAAGTTCCACCAACAATTCACGTTTTTTAATGTTTTTAAGCACTATTTTTATAATTTTAAGGGTGTTATTGGCAATATTTAGTGTACTTTTACATCAAACATTTTTACCAATATTTAAATTCTAAAACAATAGTTTAGTAAGTTTTAATTTTAAAAAATATTTAAGGTCAGAAACAAAGCTCATAGTGTTTTAGCTTTTGCCTACAAAAAAAAACGCTACTTCTATGCGTTAGGGGAGAATTAACGCTTTTCAAAGATTAATGTGGATTTCTTATAAAATTTAAACTTCAATTTGATGTCAAGGAAATCATTGAAAATAACAATTAAGTCGTAAAATACAGTTAATAATATCTAACATAATTTACTGGATGAACTAACTTTCCTTATGCGATCCTAGATATTATAAACCGTTTATGTTTTCACAGCAATGAATGTCTTATTATATTAAGGAAGTTTCCTACCTGTGACGTCACTACAGGTAAAGACAGGATTTGCCATGTTAATGAATTCACGTTTTACTCAGCGAGTTTTGAAGATATTACGTTGAAACAAAAACCGTAAGTTATTAAATAGTTATAAAAATAGGCCTACAGTTTCATTAGTACCTAGTAGTAGTAGTAGTAGTAGTAGCTTTGTAAACGTGTTTTTTTTTATAAATCATCCTCAACTTAGGCTATTTGGCTTTGTCACGAAAACTGCCTGTAGGAATCTTCCTGCCAGGATGTAAATTAAAAAATTCCGTGGAAGCGTACGTCTATCTAGAATAAGAAACAAGAAAAAGGTAAATTTTAAAAAGCAAGTCAATGTTTTCAAGGCGCAAAATTATAGTGTGTGTATAAACTCGTCAGAGGAAAAGAAGAACTGTTATTAATATACAAACAAGCGACCTCGCAGGTTGAAGTGCTCCTATTCTTCCCTCTCTTTATATTTCGTAGACTGGTGTGTCTAAGTGTGATAGTGCTTAGACTGCTTAGGTGCGTTGAGTTAAGGTGTGGCCGAAGGGAGCGCGAGTAATCTTACAGTTTTTATAGCAATACATTTTTTTTTTTGCCAAAATAAATAAAATATTTCTCCAGTAGCAACATAGAACTTAGTTTTCTGCACATGCTAATATCAACATATCTGGAATATCTTACAAGGATGTCCTGGAATTTGGTCAAAACTTGTTCTCTTTATTTAAAAAGTTATGACAAAATTTTAGGACCCCATTGACAGATATTCCAGATCTGTTGATATTAACATGTGCAGAAAACTAAACTCTATGCTGCTACTGGAGAAATATTTGATTTAGTTTGGCAAAATCATTTCCATTCTATAAAAACTGTAAAAATACTTGCACTCCCTTCGGCCGCACCTTAAGACGCAACCCGCTTCTTAAAATCACTTGGAGATCTCCAAGTAGGCAACGCCGCGCCGTCTAGAGAATTAGGGTCGCGACTTTGAAGGACATTAGAATAAAAACAGAGACTATGTTGCGTAACGATTTAGGGCATGGTGTGAACTGTTGTCATTCGAATGAGCTTATTAGTCTCGACTCTGTGGAAAGTAATTGTTACTGCTTCATAACGAGGCAAAGCTTGCTATTGCTCATTACATTGTTATTTTCAATGATATACCTGTAGTAATATTGACTATTGGCTCATTATTAATTATACAAGACCACTGCCGAGCCCTACCACACAGGGAATGGAAGTGTAGGGAACACGAGTCAGTACAGTGTTTTTTGCATTTCTTATCAAAAATTAATTTTTGTTCTAGTAGAAATATAAAGTTTTATTTTCTTCACGTGGCGATATCAATAGTTAGGCCCATTGACATGAGCATAGCAACATTAGATGATACTAAATTTAAATGAAGAGGAAAAGTTGTCATGAAATTCTAGGACACCCTTGACAGATATTCAAGAACTGTTGATATCACCATGTGAAGAAAATTAAACTGTATGTTTTTACCGGAGAATCATTTGATTTGTTTTGAGAAAAAAAATTTATATAAAAACTGTAATAATACTACCCTTAACTCATTTTTCCTACACTCCCACCATAAGAACTAAGAACTATTTCAAGCACTCAAGAAATGGATTAATAATCCCACCAATTTAAACTCCCTCGTCTCCATATTTACCACGTTATATCATTTTAGATCAGGTAACCCCTAGTTTTAAACCACTTAAGTTTGAATACCATAATTTTTTTAATTAACATGTTGCTATAACATGTGTTATTTTTCAATTTGGAAATAATAAGCTAAATAATGGTAAATGCAAGAACTATATCTGTCCAAAAGCAATTCATGATTATATGATGCAGGCCTATTAGATATGTTTTTAATGTAATTTTGTTAATAGTTTCACGAATTAAAATCGTTTGTTTGTAATGAGAAAAAATTATCAGTTAGTAAGCCTAATTTAACTGTATCTTATATTAGAAATATTTATTTACCATATATTTTTGAATAAAGTAAGAGTATTAAATAAAAGTTCAAGTAAAACACTTATTTCTTATCCAATCAAATTAACAAGGTAAAGAATCTAAATCCCACTATTTTATATATTGCTATTTTCTGAGGTAAAAGAAAATGTACTTTGTAATCACTTTCTTTGAGATACAATTATCGAAATGGCTAACTTAATATTTCTTTACTGTATATAATTGATGTCTAAAATCACATTTTATGTTACAATTATTTTAAATATAAATAATTATGACAGTTAATATAATTGTATTTTAATTAAATGTATGTTACTAAGGAATTGAAAATATGTAGATAAATAGCCATAGAGCAGGCTCTACCTTTTAAATATATTCATGGAAGCCAAATGTGTAATAATAGCTATCTAATATGCTATTTGTTTTGCATTTTGGTCAAATAAATGTTCGAGTTTGTTTGCATTGTATTTTTAAACACGAAACATTATTGTTTTATGTTTTTAAAATAGTATTTAAGTATTGTTACTATCCTTATTACTATTTTAAAATTTTGGAAAATTTGTGTTAGATTTTAAAATATTACTCTTAATTTAAAATGTGTAAAATATTTCATATGCTACATCTGTATTTATTTTAAATTGGTTCATAACAATATAAAGCGATAAACAAATGTTAATACAAAATAAAATTTGTACGGTGAAACATCCCTTAACGGACATATCTCAATAGCGAACTCATCTTTATAACGGACAGTTTAAATTTCCCCTCCAAAACAACATGGCCTATTACCGCGAAACATACTTCCAGCAACGAACACAAACACTCATAGAGACGCATGTTTACGCATACAAATCTCTAAGTAGTGGAGAAAAATTACAAACTTGAGTCCATATATTTGACAGTAAAACATTTTAAAATGTAAGTATTCTGCATACAGTGTGAGCATTCCCACCTTCATCTACTAGAGAAACAGTTCGATTGCTACAACTGATTGTGTTGTCAGAAGTAAATGCAGAAAGACTTTAAAAAAAAAACTTGAAGTAGAAAAGCATCTTGAAACTAAAATTCAAAATGACAGCAAAAAAACAGACAGAAATGTTTGACTTATTTAAACCTTAGGTATATCAATAAAATAGTGTTGAAAAGCTTTGAACTCATTGATGAAACATTTTTAGTTTATTTGGAGATAAATAAAGCATTTTATACATACATAAAAAAAAGTCCTTGTTGTTTTCAGGTGAAAATAATATGTTTGTTAATTTATAATGACAAATCAGAGAGAGATGTATTGTTGTGTTCGTCAAAAAAAGTTAACTCGAGATTTTTATAAATTTTGACGTTTCATCACCCTCTGAAACAAAACAAAAAAAGTTGTTCTCGCAATGCTGTTTGTTTGTCTGTCTGTACCTCGGGCTAGAGCCGAAACAATTCTAACGATTGGACTAAAACTTGGTATTTAGGGTTTCCATAAGTCCCTCCGAGAGGTGTTTGGAACTAGATATTTAACTCTAAATTTAAGGGTAGTTTATTGACGGGCAAAAAGAGAAAAAAACCTATTTTCTCAAAACGTGATTTAAAAATATGGATCAAATTTTATATACAAACATTGTTTATCATTATAAACAAGATTAAAACTCTCATTTTCTCATGAAAATGACTTTGAGGGTACTTTGTATGGAGAAATTTTTTACAGTTTTGACATTTCTCCGCAACTATTTGAGATACGGAATAACTTGTTTTAAATTTGTAATGTTATTAAAGATACAAATATTGTATTTGAAATATACAGGGTGGCCCAAGGAAAAGTAGCCCGCCTCCTATATCCAGCAGGCGCCTCAATGAATTGAAGGAGGTCAATCCCTTTCCACCCCCTAATGTCAAAGAGTAAGTAACAGTGAATATTATTTCATTTATGATCTTTGGTTTAGTGTTTCCACAACAATATATAGACCTATTATTTCGCTTCATAAATCATTGCGAGTTTTCAGTAAATGCATATTTTAAGATAAACTAGGAAAAAAGTCTGTGCGGTGCACCGTACAATTTATTTTTATCGTTCCTGTATGCTTAATGTTTAACAGCAGTATTAATTTAATACTGTGCTGTATTTTCTTTACTTTTAGTCGTCTGGGTAGAGTTATTAAATATACAATATACTAGGACTAATCCACACATTTAATTTTGTTTGCATAGTGTTGAGTAAAGTAAATTTTAAACTTTGAAAAATTACAAAGTAAGCTGCGTACATAATGTATTCATTTATTACTCATGAATGATTACACTGCATACAAATATACAGTGTATTAATTAGATATTTATAATATTACGTACAGTATGCATGTTCATAAGGAATAAGCAATGTGCAAATGGTATTATTTTAAAAACTAAATTTACAAACAATGGAAATTTCTTTAATCCCCCTAAAGGCATCCGTTATTTCTAAAAAATCTGTAAAATATAGCTTACAAAAATTGTTTTGAAAATCTCATTATTTTTTATGTCTTCAGATGGGATGTAAGGAAATACAAGTTAAGGTCAGTATTTTATTTTGGAAGATTTTATAACAAAGAACTTTTTTTGCCAAAATAAATAAAGGAATTTGTTTAGATTAATTTTCTACCGATAGTAATCTCAACCTTTCCTTAATATCTGTCATGGCCTGCTTCGGTGACCGCGTGGTCTAAGGCGTAAATCTAAAATTAAACTAGACTACCCATGGCAGGAAGATCGGTGTTCAAATCCCGGTCGGGTGTACTGAGACTTTTTTCCAAAAATTGGTTTCTCACTCTCTCTCCACGATAATTTGGGTACACTTAATCTGGATTTAACCTTCCTCATCCCTAACTCATTAGCGTAATTAGTACACGTGTATACAACCAGAATAGGTAGTAAGAGGCTGTGCTAAAAAAAAAATTGACATGCGCTTTGTGGCATTTGATGAAAAACTTTTTGAATAAAAAAATAAAAAGCCCTGGTCAAAGTACGTGATACCCATGACCAATATTCAAAAACTTTTGTGACTAACATGTGTATAAAAAAAATGTACTGTATATACTGAAGAAATATTTTATTCATTCTAGCCACACAAAGAATTGCTATAAAAACCACAAAAATACAGACCTTAAATCGTTCTTTCTTCCATTCCACCTCCCTTTAAACTCCAAAATTATTATGTTTATAATAGTTTTATTTATTTTTTTTAAAAAAGGAAGGAAGCTTCATCACTTTTCTTATCCAAGAAAGTTGTTTGAGAACTGGTAAATAATCACAAATAAACGTTTACACATGAGATGTCAGAGGCTTAACTTCTTGATACAGATTTCCAGCATTTATACAAATGAGCCTTTTAACTTTTTCCTCAAAGCCTGAAGAAGGTTGTGATTCGAAAACTTGTACATAAATGTATGTGTATGAGGGAGAGTTCGACAGAAACACTAAAAGATATATTATCTGTTAGCTCTTTGCCAGTTTAACTGAAATGAATGATTAAGTTGCTTATAATTTATTCCAATCTAATCATTATTTGGAAAATGGACACTTTTTTTAATGTTATATTTAAATAAAGTTTATGTCAATAATCCGCTTTTAACTTATATGACGAAAACAAATTTAGGGTGTTCGAAAACAAGGTGCTTAGGAATATATTTGTTCCAAAAAGAGATGAGGCTACTGGGGAGTGGTGGAGGTTACATATTGATGAGTTATAGAACTTTTACTCATCACAAGACATTGTTAGGTTAATCAAGTCACGTAGATCACGGTAGACAGGAGATGCAGCGTGAATGGGAGATTCTAGAATCTTGTTCAGGGTATTGACTGGGAAACCCAATGGGAAGATAACATTAGACTGGACCTGAAAGAAATCGGATGTAATGAGTTGGACTGGATATAATAGCTCAAGATAGGGATAGGTGACGTACTTTTGTAAGCGCGGATATGAATTTTCGAGCTCATAATCCCATAGAGTAATAAGTGCCAATTTACTGAGTAAAGGCACCACCTTTTTTTTTAAATGAGTTAAACATTATTGCTATAAGAGCTTAATCAGATCGTGTTCATCTATATATTTTGTTATTAGTTAGAAACAAATTTTATTGTAATGATTAAATTATAAAGTGCGTTTATAAACACATAGTTAATTTTACTTTTGTCTTAAGAAAGAAAAAAAAAAGTGTTCCACAGTAATTCATAACTACTCATTTCCATGGTAAGGAAAATATATATCACTGCGTTGGTCGCATAGTTTATGGCACTACTCTCGCAATGGACTAGACTGCCGAAAACGGGGAGATTGGGGCTCGATCCAGGTCGGGTGCACTGAGGGTAGTTTTCATAAATGTTTTCCACTCTCACGCCACACAAAAATGGGTGCACTTCCTCTAAATTAAACCTTCCTAATCCCGAACATATCAGTGTAATTAGCACATAGGCGTATAACCCAAACGGGTAGGTAAGACTTGGCTTATATATATATATATATATATATATATATAAAATATCCGTCTATCATATATATAATATCCGGCTATCATATGTATAATACCCGGCTATCCAGCTCACTTAGTTATCTAATGTTGTTCAGTCAACACCTGCCTTTTAACACAAATGTTATATAATGGTTTAATAAATGAAGTATAAATGAAGATGCTAATTTAAATATTGTGCACTTGCATTGGTGTGTAGATGGTATTTGGAGGGGGAAAAAGTTACAAATAACATGTAGAAATCAACTCCCAGTGCATCCGGCTGAGATTCGACCCTCAACCTCCTCGTCTCCAGCAATTATGTCTATTGCGTGATTAACGCCTTAGATTACGTTATCATCGGTTTTAAAATCTATTTATAGATAGCTTCTAAGACACTATTTTAGCACAGCCATAGAGAATTATATTTTAGAATAAGTCAAACATTTTTTTGATTGAAACTCGTGCAATAAGTCCATAGTGTGTGTGTATTCTGCCAGTTTTTCACAGACAAATCTAAGCAAGCAAGTGATCTGGATTTTCATGATCATATTAATATTTATCTATATTAGGATTTTATTATAAATTCTAGTCGTATCTTAACGCGTTCATCAAAGTCAACTCTTTTGACTCCCACGGGGTGGGGGGCTCTAGGGGACTTGAGTCCCCCCTTCCGTAGTTTGGGGATGCCCCAAGATCTACGCAGATCCGAAGAGAAAATAAAATGTGAGGGGAGGGTATGCAACTAAATGTGACCGCCGTATAGACCTTAACTAATATTGTTATGTGTTTAACAAAAAAATATAAGGCTATATATATTTACCTATTATAAATAATCGGTGGTTTTTGTGACAATAGGCCTATGTGACGTCTAAGCCAACTTTAATTTAGGCCTATTTATTTATTATTATTTTAGATTATTACGTTTATAATAGTAATAATATAGATGAACAAGCTAAGAAATACCAATAAAAAACCTTCCAAAAAAGCTTATAGGTGTATATAATGGCAAAAACAAAATTTACCTCCTGCGGTTGGGGTGACCTCCCCCCAAACCCTCCTGGAGCCCCTCCCACATCGCAATCCTGCGTACGTTACTGCTTGCTTGTCCAAATCCAGGGCGGCTACAAAAATTTTATCATAAAACTCCTTGACTTTTCCAGGTTTTCCAAAAACCGTTTGAGAAAAATACGGACCTAATCCTTTTACAGTTTTTCTTGGTGGATGGGAAATTTTTTCATTTATTACATTGATTACATTTTTTTTATCCTAAGTTACCAAACTACAACATTCTTAAAATTTTGATCATTTTCTAGTATTTAATTCGGTATTATTTGTATCCCTGTGTAAATGTGTTCTCAAACAAAGTCTTTTGGACCATCTCATATTAGAATAATATATCTAGGTAATGCATTTTGTTAAAATCGAGAAACTCTCTTTGTTTTAAAATGTTTTAGTGCAGAATCAATCAAGTATTTAAATTCCCTGACTTTTCCTTATTTTTGATTCCCTGATATTTCCGTTTTTCCTGACAGTAAGAAATTCCCTGACATTTCCAGGTTTTCTTTGTTTTCCCTGTCTGTAGCCACCATGAAATCTCACAGAGTATAATAATTAAGCCCAGCGATAATTCAGAGGTTGTTAGTTGTTTATTTTTTATTTTTTAGGATCTACAGCTAAAAAATTTATTTTAAATACTTTAACCACATTTTATGAAAAGAGGAACCCTGACTTTATACCGTCCATACACACATCGACAAATTTAAATTACATATAAATTGCATCTTCTCTTTTGAAAATTTATTTAAAAAAATATATTAAATAACTCTCAAAATAAAAGCTTTTTTTAAAAAAAAAACTAAAATTGTTAAAGTAGAACTTCAGAAATTTATGTTTATAAAGAAATTGTCATTTCATTAAATTGCGAATACCCCTTTAAATATTTTTTTTAAATTTGAAATTACTGGCCACATCATCAGTACATACGCTTTTTTTTTAATGAAATTGATTTGGTAATACTCTGATAATTACTATCAACAGGAATCTGTTTTACATTAACAATGTAATAGATCATCAAGGTAAAATGCAACACTTAAGAGAAAATATGTTATGTTAACTTCCTATATTATAATACACTTAAAAATGTTGGCATGTACGGTACTTGTATTCTAAATTCAAATCATATACCACTACATTTATTACCAGAGAAAATTAACCTTTTACAACCTCAAGTTAAACACAGCTGTTATGGTAGTTATCAACTGTGTAGCCTCAATAACTCAAAATAGTACTTATTGTTTCATATAAAAAGTAAAAAAGCGCTGGATCCCAATCAGGGTTTAAATGTTATATGTACAGTCTGATTTTAATAGGAAGCCCGCTATTTTAAAACTGGAAACTCATGTTGCCACAATAGCGGAAATAAAAATATCACAATAATTGGATTAAATTCTTAGCTCGTTTAGTTAATAATGCAAAAAATAAATTACACAGTAAAGAAGTGCTATTGAAAACGTTTGATAAAATTTAAAAAATTATAATTAATAAATCAAATAAGACATTTTTCTAAAGTACCAAATTTTAGTGACTTTTAATCAACGTTTGTGGTCGAAAGTGAGTTTCCTATAAAAATCGGGGTTTAGCTACAAGATGTTAAAGTTTTAAACATCTGTAATATAGCTTCTGCAGAGAAAAATGTTAGGAACTCGTTTCCAAACTGCTTTGTGTGTACGGATCTTTTAAAACAGTTGTAGAGTTAAATAAAACTTATGATGTAACTAAAATATATGTTGGAATTAAATACACATCAGAAAAAATAAGTTTGAACATGATTTAGTGTTTATATTTTAGTTTGTATGGTTCATTAGATGTCACACAATTTTATAAAAGTGGATGCACATTTTGTATTTATCAATTGTTTGTACAATGCTCAGAAAATAATGTATGTTGACTTTTTCTTATAATATCTACACTACGAAAACATTAAGAGGTCATTATTAGTTGTCACATAATCAATAGATGCAACAGGTTAAAAAGTACTGGATTTCGTCCTCGTAGGGATTAATTAAGTAATTAAAAAAATTAATTTGATTTTATTAAGCAAAATTATACAATATAAAAGTGTAAGTGTTGATGATTTTTCAGAACTATTTTGAATTATATCTTTAAATATAATTAAAAAAATTACTTTTAATTAATTTATTGATTAGTTTACTTACCTATTTTGAGTTGAAGCTGTTTGATAGAAATAAGTCGAAACATGAACTAATTTAACCATATTATTAGATATGTTTACACAAAAAATGTCATTAAAAAATGTGTAATGTTTGTTTAGGATAACATAATCATATTAAGGTCGCTACTAACTTGAATTGAGATGTCCTCAACTTGCTGTATTTCTTATTGCAATGGCAGTTCTGAATAATCAAAACCAATAAAACAATAATCAATTAACTTTGAATATTTGGTTATGATCGTCCTTGAAACGAAAAATTCCTTTATTTGTTTACAGGAAAGCTATTTCTACTATGTTTCAAATTAATAGCTTTGACCTTATAAGTGCGATATTTCACGTGAAGCTTCGTGGCAAACAGGCTAATTTTACCCTCTCGTGATTTGTATATTATTTAATTATACTTCCAAAATGTAAGATTCTTAATTATCTACTGTATAGACATGTTGATTATCTTTCACCTCCATTTTAGCGTGAACCATATTGTTTAATAGCAAATCACGTCTTATTTTTAAACCATATATGATTTTTGAGTTTCTAATGAGTCTCAGCACTTTGCTAGCCGGGTCTCATAATCCCGATAACTTTCACTTTATTTAATGATGGCGTGTTATAATATTTGTATACGAACATTGGCCCTATGGTAATTTTATAAGCTTATTAGTAGAAATTTGCCTTATTTCCTACTTTGATGATCAGCTACACTCTGTGAAAGGCCAAAATGTAATCTTAAATTGCTTTAGCAGCCGAGTAATGCTCCATTTAACTTTAAAATTAATTTTAAATCTAATCCCCTAGAGACTATTCACCGTTCCGTCTAAACAGACTTATAGGGGAATGTTCGTTGTATTCCAAAGGTAGGTCGGTATGGAAAATTTTACAATAATATTGTGAAATGTGTTTCAAAATGTCAACAAAGAAAATAATAGTCCTGATTAATTAATTATTTTAAAATGAGTCGCCTGGTACTAAAAACATTCAGCTCAAATTAAAAATAAACGGGCAAAACTGTAGTGCGTAGATAATCATACAATTAGTTTGAGTAAACATTTGATGTACAGAATGTAGCTATATGTGTGTATGTGTGTTTGTGGAGGCTATATGTCTGCATATGTATATCCAAAGATTTACTTTTTTACATCCATTACTGTTTCCAGCCTGTGGTCTGGGTCAATTTTTTTTATTCAAGCCATATATTTTCCATTACCGGCTTGCTAGGCCTGTCATAACCTCATATGCCTTATAATCTAACTTAAGACTAGGACGGCCACAACATCCAGTCCCCGATAGTTAATTCATTGCTGTGAAAGGGTAAACAAACCCACATTTCACTAATAATAATTGTTTTGGCTATGCTGAGAATTGAACCCGGGACCCTTAGCTCAGTAAACAGACACGCTACTGACTGAGCTAAAGGGTTGGTATATATAAATATGTTAAATTGTACTTAACATGCATAATTATAAAGTAATTTGATAAAAGAGTTTATTATTTAACATCAAACACATTTTTTTTTAATATGGGAAATTGTTTATTAGTTTGTGGGCTCTTGTTTTTTTGTTAATCTTTGGATGCACATGTTTAAGATGTTGACTGCCCGTTGTGTGTACACATTTGTATGTCATTGTGTTCACCACGTCTCGTCTACTTAACAACATGTTTCAAGGTCACAGCGTTGTATTTGAATTAAACTATTAAAGGAAGTTGCAAACCATTGTAAATACAAGACAGAGCTCCCAAATTTTCAAACTATTCGTGGTGACGTTGCATTCTGCAAAGATGTGTTAAAATTGTGGGTTAACTTGTCAGTTAGAACAGAAACTGGAATTATTTGAGACGATGAGGTTCAGCGAGTGCTAATCACAAAGAACAGACATAAAAAACTACAACTTACTGTATCTTATTATTGAATAGGTCCCCCCTCCTTCGATTCCAGGAAAGGCCGAATCATATTTAATAGCGGTAAAATTGGGTTTTCACTTTTCACAGTTCCCGCACCAGTTGTCACGCTGTCTAACGGAGTCAAGGTAAAGGTTTTTACTAAGTGGTTTTCCCTTGTCATTTTACGCAAATGTGGGTATTCTTTCTCTCAAATTAGACTTTCTTCATCTCGTCATTAGCGTGTTTTTGGATCCCCCGCGTCTTACTAACCATTCGGGCTATAGGCGTTTAGTTACTATAGTGGAGTAGAAATGTGGAAGATTTAACTCAAAGGAAATGTACCCGCGTTTATTCTAGGTGAAAATGGAAAATAATTTAGTAAAAGAACATTTTCAGTTCACCCGGAAAGTATTCGGACCCCAACCTCCCCATCACCAGTGAAGCAGACTATCATGAACCCGACATTTAGTCCGCACGACCACCGATGTGGGTATGAGCGTAGTTAAAATGCGTATAGTCATAACGGAATGTAAGACGTCGTGGAAGATAAAACTAGTTTCAACTAAACAAGAATCAGGTGGTTGCATAGTCCAAGGTGTCGCTCTCGCCTTACATTGGGTTGTCTGTGACGAGGATATTGGGATATGAATTCCGGTCAGATGTAGGGCCAACCAAAGGTATGTTTTTTTTAAATGGCTCCCTACGCTCTCTATGCAAATGTTGTTACATTTCTTCTAGGCTCTATTTTCCTCTTTTATACACCATTAGTGCATATATGTGGATAACCCGAACGGATAGTAAGAAGTGGTGCATAATAAAAAGGATGAAAAATTATCAAGCAGCTCAAGGAAAGATGGTAGCGCTACTTGTAATATGTGTGACCTTGAAACGTACCCCAAGGATAAATCGTGGTGACCCAAATTTCAAGCCTAGTTAGATGGGAGTATGTGATATTTTATAGACACGCCTGTATGTTGGTACATTGTCATATTTGTAACATTTCTATACACATGAAGACACATCGAGTGGATTCACAGCGCCGCACAATAATCGACGATTTTCACCCTCAGACGTATTTATAATACGGTATTTATGTATTAATATCACAAATATAAATTGTACATGTCTATATTTATAATGTTGCTTTGTTAGATGTGACAGTTATTGACAGGTTGTACATTTTTTAAATGACCTTTGAAGTAATTTTTAAAATTAAAATAGTGTAATATAATAATATAATGATTGCTTTTAGAATATCGATGACTTGTGTGAACAGTTAAATAGTTTATTTTAGTTTGTGTATAGTGGACAGATATGAAACCAAGCTGGAATAAATGAATGTGCTGATAGTTTCCACGTGTATTCAATTATGTTAAAAGAGCAACTGATGTCAGCTTACTTTTTGTCGGTTTTAGAAATATAATATTCAGAACAAAATCCTAATATATTTTAATTTTTAAAAACAAAAATACCCGTGTATAATAAAATACGAGTATCATACTAAAAATGAACCTAAGGTTACAAGTGTAGATATATTTTCAAACATTTAAATTTTTTTGGCCAGTAAATATAAATTAAAGATGAATAAATTTAGTTAATTGGAGGAACTATATATCTTTCATATAAAAAAATTAAGAGAATTTAATTTGTTTTTAAAACTTGCGTGGAAGCTAGCTTTTTTATCTCATTGTTTTCGTTCTTCCCTGCTTACTTCCTCTCGGGCTATCTACATATTTACACAGTAAATGCACTCGCATTTGCATAGAGTAAGAGTGCGAATTAATTTATAAAAACTCAATTGAGTGTATTCATCTGGAATTCTAACCCCGACCTCCCCATTATCTGCAAACCAGATCGGACTTGAATGACGAATGCCTACCTGTGCGAGTATGACATAAAAAATGCCAAGCACTATAAAGTAACAAAAAAAGCTGATGTCAGATTATATGTATAATTTATGTATTATCTTGTTTGTGTATTCATATTATTTATTTTATTTTTGTTGGCAGAAGTAATTGTAAACATATAAAAACTGTCAACACAGAATTGAAGTTTTTGTTCAGTCCATTGCATTTATTCGATGGATGTTCCATGTCTAGTCTATGTTTGTTCCTTCAGTGTTTTAGCAAACGGACTACATGTAGAAATAATGTATGGTTACAAATGTCTATTAAACAAATAGATCAAATAAACGTTCATAGTTTTTTCATTTAATTTTTTCACTAACTATGTTATTGTATTATATATTTATATGGCTTCATCTCTTCCTACACCAGGATCAGACCTACACTTTGTAGCAATCTCTATCGTTGGAAAGAAAAGAGATTAAGACAAGAAAGTTTTTTTTTGGGGGGAGAAAACTAATAAAAAACTTAAACTTGTAATGAATGAACAGCACATTAAAAGAAACGCGAGCCTCAAACTTAAAGAGTTCAGAGTTTGACCCCAATCGTAAGAATTGATCAAAATAATTAGTCACTTGATCAAATGAATACAAATGGTGGTGAAGCTCCTTACATTTCCCCTACACATCCTGTCATCTTCACTTAAATAGTTTTACTCGTTGAATTTCATTATTGATATCAAAGATTATCGATAACATAATTATAACTTAGGCTAAGTTATATATTTATTGTAAGGAGACTTAGGTTTTGCCATTTTAAATAACGATAAAGGACAAACGTTCAATTAGGTTGCCATAAATACACATTTCTAGACTAGTTTCAATTTTATATGTTTATAACATTTACTTCCAGGCGAATACAAGTAAGTACAGGTTTTCATAGTAACATTTATTGACGTCATGGCCAGCGAGAGATGTAGGGTACGCTCATCACAGGAAAGAATGGCCACGCATGCGCTATCTAGTACAGTAGCCCCATGGCTTTTTTGGTGCTGACTGACAGCTCACAGCTGACTTCTGACAGTCAAAATGTAGGTATATACCTAAATGTTGACTGTCAGAAGTGACAGCTGCTAAACACATGTTTTTTGCAGATCATATGGTTCGGCGTAGGGATACATAATTTGGTCTGGTAACTTTTCAGAGCTGTCAGCTGTCAGTCAGCACCAAAGAAGCCATGGGGCTACTGTAATAATGCGCAGTGGTCCAACTGAGGCCATATCTACATAAAGCTGTTGTTCGAATTCAGTCCTGGTAGAGTGGATAGCCATGAACATAAATATATAGTCACTTTAGAACTACAACTAGACAACTTATTATTGACTATTTTGAAGGAAACTGGTTTGAAAATTTCAATTAGAATATATGCTTTACATCAAACAAAAATTTCGTATGAATTTTGAAATGATGTGCTTAATTGATAGAAATGAACTGTATCTTGAGATCTGTTCATAATATTTTTGTAAAATTGACAATTCTAGAAATAAATTAGATATATAAAATTGTTGTACTGATCCAAAAATTTGTATTGAAATGAGTTATCAACATGTGATTTGCAACAAAAAAAACACTATAACCAGCCTTAAGCATGTTTATTGACGACAAAATTACAAATAAATATTGAAATAAACAGAAATATGCCAGGACATTTTAATCATTAACTCTTGTTTTCATATTATCACAGGTGTGCAATGGAAAGTTTGGAAACTGATAACTGATTCTTAAAGATATTTGGATTTCAGTAAAAATGGTTCAAAAATACCATCACGTAACCAATTTTTCACAAACTCAAAAATTACGATTTTAATATCTCCCAATTGACTGTTTTAAATTTGTAAACCAAATTTTCACTATCGGTATATATATTTTAATATAAAAAAATATTGTTATCCTTAATTTGTTGTTATAATAAATAGGGATCATAGGGAGGGGGAGGAGGGTGTGGTTATTTGTTGACAATAAATGGTGGTTACATGAGTAATCCTCAAAAGAAATCGAGAAACATCAGTGTTTACTCAGTTTATTAGCCAGAGAGATAAAGTGATGACTCCTTTTCTTTTTAGTTTCCCCTCTCCACAGACAGTGATATAAAGTGATGACTCACTTCCTTTTAGTTTCCCCTCTCCACAGACAGTGAGATAAGGTGATGACTCACTTCCTTTTTGTTTTCCCCTCTCCACAGACAGTGAGATAAGGTGACGACTCACTTCCTTTTAGTTTCCCCTCTCCACAGTCAGACAGTGAGATAAGGTGATGACTCACTTCCTTTTAGTTTCCCCTCTCCACAGACAGTGATATAAAGTTATGACTCACTTCCTTTTAGTTTCCCCTCTCCACAGACAGTGAGATAAGGTGATGACTCACTTCCTTTTTGTTTTCCCCTC
>CABFWB010000537.1:0-19054 GCA_902151455.1 Timema bartmani
ATATAGCAGGAGCTCTCTTATGTTCTGCCAGTTTGGCACAGCCTCCCATTTCTTACCAACCATCCCGCCCCCTTCACATTCCCCCCGCCGCCCCACCTTGTTTAAACTCCCCGCGCGTCTAGTCTTGAATTCGCGACGTGTACCATAGCATGGCGTGAGGGGGAAGCTTAGCTACAGCCATGTTGGAAAGTTGTTTTAATTGATGATTTTTTTTATTGTGGAAAGCTATAGGTGCTTGTATTCTCTAAGTATATCACATGATTTTCTCCAATACTAGTAGCAAATAATTTAAAATAAATATGTATTAATTTTTTAGTTTTAAAACTTGTTCTTAAATAAATTGAAGTGTTAAGGTGGGGTGGAACGGGACGCGAAAAAAGGCCAGTGTTTTTGAAGTATTTATGGCAAAACATTTTTTGGCCAAAATAAATAAAATATTGCTCCAGTACAAAGAGAGTTTAGTTTTCTTCACATATTGATATCAACAGTTCCTGAATATACAGGGTGGCATTATCTAACAAACCTTTTAAACGAAGAAAGAAAGTTGTCATTAAATTACAGGACTCACTTGACAGATATTCAAGAAATAATTATATCACCAAGTGAAGGAAATTAAATTTTATCTTTGTACTGAAGCAATATTTTATTTATTTTATCCAAAAAATTGTTTTGATATAAAAACTACAAAAACACTGGCTATTTCTCACATCACCTTCCATCCCACATTATTTGTAGGCTCTAATAAAGGTTTAATTTAAAGATGATTCCTGGATTATTTTTTTCTCTTAAAACTAGTAATGGTCGGTTTCCATAATTTGACATGTTCTGTTCTGGGTTTATTATTTCATTTCTCAGTTCCACATCCCAATTAATCTTACAACCTCAACTTAACGATTTGATCTACATTGTTATCATAATAGGTGGTATTAGGTAGCTACAAACTTCATTTTCCATCTGGCCGGTAGACATTAAAAGGTACCAATCATTTGAATTTTGCAAACTATAAACTATTTTTTATGTCGACTATTTTAATATCTAAGGTTTTACGAAGGTCACGTTTTAAATTTGAAATCAAAGGGAAGCTTTAAAACATGTGAAGCAAAATCGAAGCCGAAATCGGAGAGAAAATGTTCTTACTGTTATAAAACCACACTACTATTAATTTGTTAAATTAGCCATTAGGATGGGACGGAAGGGGACGTGAGAAAAGGCTAGTGTTTTTGCAGTTTTTATGGCAACTTTTTTTTTGGCCAGAATATATAAACAAACATAGAGTTTAATTTTCTTCACGTGATGACCCCTAAATTTCTTGAACACATGTAATTTAATGACATCTTTTTCTCTTAATTTAAAAAGTTTTTCATCTAATGCCGCTATGCTCATGACAGATTGTGGACTAACGTAATCAGGGGTATGAGACAGTGCCTTACTATCCTTAATAAAAAATGTTTGCGTGGAACATTTTAACTAAAAATGGCTTCGATTTTAAAACATTGTAAAACATGGCAGGGCTCCATGTTTGTGCTTCACATGGCACTAGTTTCATTATTTACAAATCACACTAGAGAGGGAAGACAATTAGTGATTAAAGAAACAACAGATGCAAGCAATATTTCTTCGATTTTTTTTTTCCTATTTAAATGCTACATTTAAACTATGACAGTGAATGACGACTGCTATTATTTCAATCTTACAAGCTCACTTTTTCACTTCTTTTTTTTCGCACATACACAGCTTTCTTCTTCGAGGGAAGTAAAAGGAAATTTACCAGTGTAGAGAGATTGTGAGAAATGTAAGTCTAATTTTACTTTTAATTAAGTTCCGTCATTAATCAAGGTCTGGCATGAGGAAAAGAGGGAGAGGGGTTAAGAACACAGTCAAGTGTTGGCTGACAAGCTTGTTGCAAGCAAGGCGGTGTCTACGTACATCAAGCTCCTCCATATCACCCCTCCCTCTACCCCCCTTTTACCGACATCCCTGAAGGAACATTGGAGAAAGGTACAGTAGGCTATCTAGTCAACTATGAAAAAATAATTATTTTGTTATGGTTCACCTTTTTTTTATTTACATTAAGAAAAATGTATCAACTAAGCTTTCAGAAAAAAACCGCTATTTATTTATTTATTTTAAAACGTGACGGTTAAACAATTAGTTTTGCTATTTTACTGTTATAGATAATTTAATTTAGGTAATTTTATTAATTCTTTATGATACACGTAAAGTATATTTTAGTCAAAGAGCTGTAAGAAAACACGTCACCATTCTAAGGTAGAACAATTATTTCAAACCAAGAAAGGATTAATATAAATCAATTATGGATATATTATTAGTTTACTCTGAGAAAATGAACTAAAATGTAGTTTATTTTATTATAGGTAATTAGGGTAGGCCTGTAATATGTGCGTTACTCACACCGGTTGTCCCTTGGACTAAGGACATACACTGGATTTCCGGTGACATGGAGTTAAGGGTTTGAAACCCGGCCGGGTGTTTTTCACAAAATAGTTTTCCATCATGCCTTCAACCATATGTGGGTACATTTCCTCTAAAATTATACCTTACACACACACACACACACACACACACTGATTTACTGGGGACAGGGAGGTTAACGTTCAAATACCCAGCCTGGTATACTTGGATTTTTTTCTAAATAGCTTCCCACTTTCTCTCCACGCAAATACGCCTCTTCCTTTAAAATTATGCCTTTTCCCTCTTCCTCCTCCCTTCCAGGAGGCCTGGACACGTGAGGTAAATGTAATTTATCCTGGTTTGTTGACAACGAGAAGGTTAGGTTTCAAATCCCTGCCGAATGTATTAAGAATGATTTTTTTTCTATAAAATTCTTACACTATTCCTCCAGGAAAATTTGAGTACATTTCATCTAAAGTTTAAATAATTATACCTTACTTATCACTAAACTGTTAGTTTAGTTGCATTTTCAATTAAATTGAATCAGTTTAAAATTGACCCCTAGACACGGGAATCTAACCCGGAGTATTTGGCTTAGCGCACCAATTCTCTACCACTGATCTACACAGGAATCGTCCTATACTGCGTCCAGACAGGATGGGTGGGTGAGGCACAGCGTGTGGGGGAAGCGGTAGGAACCTGTCAGGATCGATTATGTCCTTTCAGAACAATTTTACATCACTGACCACACGGATGCTTCTCGTTATAACCCTTTGGAATATTTCAATGACGTAAATTTAAGGTAATAATACGAATGCTGCAAGTCCTAATTAGTTTGGTCCGATTTGCACGCATGAACTGCACCTCTCTCTCTCTCTCTCTCTCTCTCCTCATGTGTGACTGGACAAGGAAACGAGCACGTCATCATGTGGTCACATAGCAGCAACTTAATGATGTGTCAGGAATTACATGTATTGCAGGGGCCGTTTATACCGAACACGGTAACATGACATTCCCCCTGTTTAACAAGGCATTAAAACACCCGTCAATTGGGACCAATAGTTCAACAGCGTGCTAAATACAATGGTCAAGTTAAGTTTTCAGCCAACTTTAATGGCAAAAATGTGTTTGGTTTTTGGTAGTTCTCTCTACAGATAGTCTCATTTAGCCTTAAATATTAATGACACTAATGGATCAAGGTAAAATGGACCAGTGAGACTTTAAACAAGTAAAGAAAATAATGTTTTGGACTCTAAAAAAGGGTAGCTGCTGATTGGGAATTCTGATGAACTCAAATTGGACAAGGCAATGGACCTGTCCAAATTCATAGCACGTCATAATAATAATGGTATAGGAATAAGGAAATTAAGATGTAGGGGAAATATACCCACGTTTGCATGGGTGGAGGGTAAGAAACCATTTTGGAAAAACCACCCTCATACACCCGACCAGGAGTCGAACACTAATCTCCCCCATAGAACAATATTTAAATGTTCTGTCCCTTCCCTTTTTTTAAAGTGAATAAAATATAATACATGAAATTCAATAAAAATGTTTAAAACAAACATAAGTATTAATAATCTATTTGACAGTACTTAACCATAACGTAAAATATGTTTTTATAAAAATATCAGCCTGCGTTTTAGAAATAAAATAATTGTTTGGAACGGGATCTATGTATTGCAAAACATTAATAAATAAGATGAAGGAATAATAAAAAAAAATTAGGTATCATTTCCCAATAAAAATTAAATCAATAATAAAAATGCGTATAGATTGGATGAGTAGTAATGCCTGAATCGCAATCAGTTTAACGTTCACGTAACGTAACTTTCACTTAATGTAAGGAAACAAGTGTGCAATCAGGATCACGTAACGTAACAACTCGAGCAAAACACAAACATTGAATTTGAAATGTTTGAAATTCAATTGTCTACTAAATTGAAGCTCATGCATTTTGTGCTGATTAGGCTTAAAGTATTTGTAATATAAGGTTACTGGGGATACAAAATAAAATGTAGCAAGTGGTTCCGTCATTTTTGAGAGTTGTCGAGACGCGTACAATTTATACCGATGAAGTCGTCTGCATAGAATAAACAAACAAATGAAGTACTAAATAGCCGTGTTGATGTGACTCGCAAAATGATTGGCTGACTAGAACACGTGGTACCCTTCACTTAATGTTCACGTAACAAGAAAGTTCTCCCCTTGACAACTCTCGAGTTAAATGGGCGTTAAGTTAACTGCATCATGATGACTTCCATTTAAAAACACTAGAAGAACCTTTATGTTACGTTAAAGTAACGTTACGTGAACATTAAGTGACCGTCAAATTGATCGTAATCCCGTCAGAAGACGCGGTTCAAAAAAGTAACAAAATATATTTTAGTACATTTTTGAGAAATATAGGTTATTTTTAAACAGTGAGGCAACCTAAAATGAGCTGAAAAGCAAAATGAATTATTTTTTCCAATTTTTTTTAACTAAACATTTTGGTTTAAAAAAATAATTAATCTTGATATTCGTATCCAAACCAATTTTGTCAGATATATTTATTCTCAAAATAATTTATTAGGTTTAAATACAAGATTTAGCTTGTATTTAGGAGGTGATCCAGCTATGTTGTTTGTTCTAAAATAATTTAAATATTTGTTGGTAAATTGACAAATATAGGCTTAGCTTAGACTTTTTTTGGTGGGGGGAGGGGGGATTTCTGGATTATTTTATTTGCTATTTGCTTCTATGTTGCTATATTACTCTTTCTTGCTGTAACTCATTAAATCATCTGATTAACTTATGTCACTTCATATATCTTTTAATTGAGATTCCATAGTGTGAGCAAGACCAGCTCGTTGCGTTTTATAACCTCCTCTGAAGATTTTATTGGCTCAAATCCCGGCAGGGTTGAAATGTATTAGTCCTACCATGGAGTTCATTAGAAAAGTGGGTCTAAAGTGCCAATGCCTCCACTTACTTAAAGATAATAATTCATCAACATAACTGCGGTCACTCTTTTTCACACTTTATCGGTATCTTTACGGGCTATCGACATGCATATACACTATCTGGTAGCCGGCCACGTGGTGTAGCGGTCAGTGCATCTGGCTACGAGTCTAGGGTTACCGAGTTCGGTTCCCGGCTGGTACTGTGGGTATTTTTCACGAAAGGGGAACTACCCCAAAAGTCACCAGGGTTTGGTTGGTTGGGTTTGAGTTATGTTTAAGTTTCTACTGGTTCCACACCCTCATACTCACTATCACCATCATCTCATATCATCGTGAGATGGAAAGAGCCTCCACTGAAAGGATGTATGATTAGTATACTTGGGCGCTCCCTGGGCAATGGTACATTAGTATTGGCTAATCTTTCAACTACTGGGCTGCAATTGATGTAGCCCAGACAAGAATTATTATATTATATTACACTATCGGGTTAAAGATGGGGAAGATAAAACTCAAAATAAATTCAACCAAATATGCGTGGAATGATAAACAGTCTTAGTACATCCGGATAAGATTTTAATCTCAACTTCTTCGTCATCGGTAATCTAATCTAACACGATAGACACGCGTTAGAACATATGATCACCGATGTGGGTGTCCCTTATTCAATGTAGTAGATATAATGAGTGTTATGATTATGTTTGCAATATTTCAAAAATATATTTGGATACGTTTATTGCATAATTTTTAAGTCAGGCAGCTGCCATTGGTCGTCAACTAAAAAGCTAATTTTTTTTTTCTGTGTGGAGATTGCATGTTTTCGAACTGCGGGCTGTATCCCAGTTTGTGTTAACGCCCAACAGCGGCGGTTTTTGAAGCCCATTCAGACGTGATGATGAGTAAAATGAACAAGCCAACTGAAGCATCCCTCACTCGGTTAATGAGTCAATTGATTGGCAATGGGCGCCACCACTTGTAAAACAAACATTGACCGCATGAATGTCACTGGATCACACAGGTGAATCTTGGCAGAGTAGTGGGAATAGAGGGAAGGGGGCAAATAAGTACTGGTATCGTTTATATATATATATATAGGCCTATGTGTGTATTTATATGAATTTTTTCCCTATATATATATATATATATATATATATATATATNAGAAAATGCCAGTGTTTTTGCAGTTTTTATGACAAAACTTTTTTTTTGCCCAAAATAAAAAAAAATATTACTCTAGTACGAACTTAGATTCTAATTTTCTTCACATGATTATATTAACAGTTCCTGAATATCTGTCATGAGCATGGTGGCACTATTAAACAAACTTTTTAAACTAAGATAAAAAGTTGTCATTAAATTCCAGAACACTCTTGACAGATATTCAAGAAATTTTGAGGTCATCATGTGAATAAAATTAAATTCTGTGTTTGTACTGCAACAATGTTTTATTTATTTTGGTAAAAAAAAGTGTTGCCACAAAAACTGCAAAAAAAACACTGGCTTTTTCTCGTGTCCCCTTCAATCCCCCCACCCCCTTGACGCACTTTTTGAACAGATTGGTTATATCAGCCCATGACATACAGAATTGAAACTATAATAGTTTCCAACCATTATTTCATCACTATGAAAGAGGAAACCCACTTTTAAATCTTTCAGCCATGCCAGGAATCGAGCCCGGGACCTTTAGCTCAATAGACAATTACACTACCGACTGATCTAAGGTGTCGGACTGTTTATATGATATGATTATTTCATACTCGTAAGCTAAACCAATAAATGTACTTGACAATAGTACATTTAAAATATGATGCTACCACCTGCATCGGTAGGTACGCAGACAAAACGGTAAGTTAGTATAGTCTGATTATTTAGGTGACTGAGAATATGGAGCTCGAATATCAGCTGTATGTAATGAAGGTAGTTTTTCATTAAATGGTCTCCTCCTCTCTTACCACGCAGATACAGACAAGCTCATTCTGAATCCTACCTTTCTCACATTTAACACGTTTTACAAGTTTAGTAGGGAAAGATTACTATAATGTTATGAGAAATCAATCAAATAAATGTATCAAAATAATATTTGTTAATAAATGGTTATATAATAATATTAATAACAAGTCAAGACATGACATAAAGGGCAGTAGCTTACAGTGAATTTACATTGAAAAGTCAAAAACTTCATTGGTGTTATATTTATGCGTTGTGGTTTAACCATACTTTATTTGTGTTACTTTCATGAAGACCTGGATATTATGCTAGGAAAGAAGTTAAACTAGTTGTATAAAATAAATTACAGCTTACACAGTCATCTGACCCAAGAATAAAGAAATTGCAGATAAGAGGAATAAGCGTTTCTTGAAAAATAATTTTAATAATTCAGAATCAACTTTTCCAAATTCTTAAATTAATATTAATTCAATAATTTAAGATCAAATTTCTAATTTAACTTAACCTGTTTGTATTTTCTACCCAAATGTCTTATGTTATAACTGGTTTAACAACCAATAATATTTAGATTATCGAACATCGTCCTTACTTCTTACTCTATGGCATTAAGAGATCGAAAGTTCATCGCCGCACTTGCGAAAGTCCACCATCCATACTTATCTTGAGCTAGTTATATCCAATCAACTTCATTACGCCCTATCTTTTACAGGTCAATTCTAATTATATCCTTCCATCTGCGTCTAGGTCTTCCCAATGATCTCTTTCCATTGGGTTTGCCAGTCAACACTCTGAACAAGTTTCTAGATTCTACCCTTCAAGATGCATGTCCTGCCCATCGTAATCTTTGAGACTTGACTATCGTAACAATGTATTTACAAGGTATGTAACTCGTCATTATGTAACCTTCTTTACTACCTAGTAGGCCTATATCATCCTTTGCAAGTTGTTTTCAAATATTCTAAAATTATACCATGTTTCACACCCATAGAGAATAATCGGTAAAATTATTGTTTTGTGTATTCTGAGTTTTACATTCCTTGACAGCAGGAAAAATATTAACAACTGATTGATCGACTGTAATTCTTTTCCTTATTTCCACTCTAACATCGTTATTGCTAGTTAAGATTGTTACAACATATTCACATATCAAAATATAGAATTTAAAAGACAATCAATCTAAGCCTAACCTTTATTCGGAAACATTAAATATTAGATTTAACAAGAGAAAACTATAGGGTTTTTGTGTTTTACAAGTTTTTAATGTAACAAAAGTTTTTTAAACTTATATTGTACAGTTTTTTTAACTTTTCAATGTCGTATATTGTCTGCTTGTTGGTTATTATATTATTATATAACCATTTACTAAAAAGATTTATTTTAATTAAGTTAATTAATTTTATTACGTTCATTTGATTGATTTCTCACATTATAAATGATGATAGTTAGCAAGGTATTAAGATGCGCCGCAAAAAATTATGTTTCCGATAGGATTGTTCGCATAATAAAATCAAATAATATATGGATTCCTTTTCAAGAACACGTTATTATAGAATATTTTAACGGATTAGTAATGACAGATGTATAAATTTCTTATTACCGTAAATTTCATATAAAGGAACTGTTAGAAAATACAAGTATATTTTAACATTAATAGCATTCTACTATATTATTTCTGTTTTTTTATATCAATTGATAATATCTATCAGCAGATATATATTTGCAGATCACATGATTTGAAGTATAAATATATGAGAATTAATTTAGTAGCTTTTGTAGCTGTCAAAAAAGTTATTTATATTTAAATTGCACTGTAAATATAAACTACTTGTAGTTTTATAGATGTGTGTTTGTATTTTTTTATCACTGCGTCTTACTAACTGTCCAGATTGTATACATATTTGATAATAGCTCAAACAGGGTAGGGACGAGGAAAGAAGCATTCTAGAGATAATATACCCACATTTAATGAAAGAGGGAAAAAAATTTAGGAAAAACCACCCTCGCTAGACTCGGCCGGAATTCGAACCCCGGCCAGTCTAACACGAGAGTGACGCCTTAGAGCATTCGGCCACTGAAGTGGGTTGTATACATATTTCTGTAAATTGAAATTCAGAATTTTACCATCAGCCATTAAGGGGATACCTGCATAAAATTATATTAAAATATATAAATTATGATTTATTTATTTTTTTAAGAACCAAGTATTCCACATATTTGATTATAACATTGATAAATTCATTTAAAAAAAATAATCTTAGGATCATAGAGGTACTTGTGATTTAAGGATATGTGTGCATTACGTAGGTGGATCCATTGAACAAATATAGCTCAACATTCACCGACTCTTGTACGCGAACAAAGGAAAACTGTAAACCCCGAAACAAAATACACTCTGTTGCAAAATAAAGTAGTTCATCACCTGCACTCTGTTTTCCATTGAGTAGGGTTAAAGTCATGTCATAGATAATCCTCTTAGATTAATAAACAAGAAATCTTTTTATATAGAGAGCCAACACCATTCTTCTACTTCTCCGTTCATTTATCCTTTATTCCTCCTCTATCACTGTTCCTCCTTCCCCTAAAATACGGACACGCGCTTATACAAAAGTCGTAATTTAATACGGTGGTGGCGGTACGGAGTCAGTATTAGATAGTCTCACCAGAGCAAATACCGTAGTTTGATATCAACATGTTGGAAACGCGGGGAGGGGTCGTAGTATCTGAATCACGCCACTAATCCGGGCTAGAAACCCTCACCCCCCGCCCTCTCTTACCCCCCACTGTGAAGGACGAACTCTCCACCCCCCTTTCCCTCATGCTAAATCCCTCTTTCCTCCCTTATATTTCCACCCCAGTCGTGTCTCTATATAGTAGATCCACCATGGGGGGTCACGGCTGCCCATACCCAACGCCTCTTCCTTCCCCCTATTCCCCATTCCCTTTTCAATTCGGCATCCTATGAAACAATATTGTCACGGCTTGGAAACGTATGCTGGGGATTAAGAGGGGCGTCTGTGCTATAAAGAAAGTGTAATACTTTCTATATGTCTGCGTGATGGAGACTTTGACACAGTGGCGCACTCTACCCATTATTTATTTATTTATTTATTTTTTTCCACCGTATCTTACCATAGAACAATTTTGATAGAAAGGAATTTTTTTTAGAAAATATAAACCATTTTTTCATGGCCAAGATTAGTAACATTTTAGTCTAAAGAGAGGACGCTTGAATTATCGACTCAAATACTTCAAATCCTGTGGTATTCGATAGATTCAAGATTTGTAAAAAATCTCAAAAAAGAATCTTTGATATAGTTATGAAGACCTAGACTAGACTAATTTTAAGCAATTATTAAAATAAATTATATAGACTTGTGTAGTTGGTAGAGTAACAAATCATCAAAAAAGGACAAAATTGTATCAATATAATTAACGGCTTAAGACGAAACAGACATGACAAACAAAATATAATTTGTCAGTGTCACCAAACCTTAAACAATTTTTAAAATTCAATCTTATATTAAATATTTTAACTTTAACTAAAATTGTGCATTTTTAAAGATTTAAGGATTCTAAATATATATATATATATTTGGATTCGCGATTCAGATTATAACTGTCTTGACATTTACTTAATTATAAGTATAAATTCTATGGTATTGAATATATTATCTGTCAAAAGGGACAGTTGCAAATCACATGACTTGAGGTATAAATGTATAAAAATTGTTAAAATAGCATTTAACTGTCTAAAAAGTGTCTTCCCATCTGATTCGGACTGTAACCATCAGGGATATCCACAATTAACTTAGCTAGTCTGAAGAAGGAGGAATTTAAAGGAAGTTTAAACATATTTTCTTATAGGAAGAGTTGTAAACTCCCCTTCAGTACACCCAGGCATGGATTCGAACCCTCACCTCTCCGTGACAGGAAAACCATAAACACAGTATGGTTACTGTGTGAACCCAAGAAATCAACTTTTCCAGGACGAAACTACCAGTCTTAAGTTCATTGTGAAAGAATAAATATAAAAATTAGATTGGCTCAAACAACTTTTTTAAATGGGAGACAGGAATGATACAAACTATCACAAAGCCTAAAAGACCTCTAGGACTTCTGGGTGGTTTAACAACCACTGGCTTGAATGAGCCAACATAATTAACCAGATTCATATAGGCCTAGTAAAACCTATATCTGGACCTCTAATATCCGAAACCCGGCATATCCGAAACGGCTAAACACATTTTTGTGTATGTAATTTTTTTCAGTAGCTGAACTGTCAAATAAAGGTTGATGTAAAACTTGGTGTCACCATGGTCCACAGCATAAAACTCTCAATGGCGTGTTAGGGGAGGAGAGGTTCGAATCTAGGCTGGATGCACTGAGAGTTAATTTTCTTATTTAATTGGCTATTGTAGTTTTCTTCACGTTAGTGTGGATGCATTACCTAAGACTACATTCCTCATCGCCTTTACCATGTATTAAACTGTTAAATAACTAAAGAATTGTTTAAACGTAGGCCTACAAAAATATCGGTTTATAGAGACGTTCTTAGATTTCTAGATTTAAGCTTATTTATAAGTCATGTGCTGATTTAGTCAGTCAAGTGAGTTTATATTATTTAACACGTGGCTACTTAAAAAAAAAGTTGCTGCACTCCATTTATAAAAATACTAGTACGCTTTCCCATCATTCCAAATTGAATAATAGAAGGACAAATAATTATTTTGTTGGAAATTACCAGTGAGATTCAAATAATTCATAAAAATAAAGATGAATTAAATTATATTAGTATAGGACTGTTCAATTACGTTGAGCAAATAAATAATCTTAAGAAACTATTATCTCTACCCTTTCTTTTTCAACTGGTGTCATCCGACACCTTAGTTAAGCCTCAGCGCGTTTCTATCCTATGCTTAGACTCTCGGTTCAATTCTTGACACTGGCGAAATATTTATTCCTTGTTAAATTGAGGAGGTTCCTTTCACACTGGTGAAATTACACCTGAGATAGAAATTGGGTGTTGTGTATGTTTGAGCTATATTAGTTTGTAGGTCATGCATTGATATAATTATTTGCTTTAGAAAATGTACGTTAGATATCTCTAGTGAAATACTTTTGCTACCTTTTATTTTAACTGTCCAGAATCCTGATAGGGTATCAACACTTAGGATATATATATATATATATATATAAAATGCTAATAAATGTTTAGCATAAATATATATAAATCTAATTAAAGTATAATATATATTAAATGTTATTAAAATGTTATTATATATATATCATTAGAATTTTAAATAATCTACTATTCGGTAAATCAAGAATGGGCCTACCTACATAGTTTTCATATATAGTTCTCATTGCCAAACCTCAGTACAGGTATCCATTTAATTAAAAATATAATAATGGTAGAGTAATTGCTCTTATAAACTCGTTGAACCTTATTGAAACCATCCGCGAGCTATTAATAATCAACTAGACCCCCCCCCAACTCATCTATCGAAACTTTTTTTTCTTTACCATTGTCTCGAGTTAATAGAGTACGCAACAGTACACCCTTTCATCTGTAATTTTTATACCATCTCGCCCCTCTTCTACATTCCCACCTTCCCTTGATTGAAAGCGCCTTTATGACATCAAAACATTACAAGGAGTGCACGCTATGAAGGAGGTAACAGAGACAATACTTCAATGTTATTATATAGTTTCATCGTGTCATCGCGCGAATGTTGATATTCTCGAGAAAACGATGAATGGTACGTCACTCACAACCTTCTAAAGTTTGTCAAAAAAACCCTCTCTTCGAGCCCCCTGCTATTTTCTGTTCACTCTTCATACTTCCTGCACCCGTCTTTCCCGCCCCCCTCCCAAATAACTTCGTAGATTCACACAAAGATTTAATTCAGATGAACAAGGAATTTGTTTTCGACATCGTTAATCGTTATTTTAATGGATACGTGGACCGAGTAAACTGTTTTTTATTTTTAGGTGGTCTTTGAATCCACTTTTTAAAAAGACATAGCCCGTATTGGTGGGCACGAGGACTAAACTTTAGGCTCATCTAGTCTGATTTGACGGTGATGGAGATGTCGGGGTTCAAATATCTGTTGGGTACATAGAGGACGGTTTTTAATAAATGGTTTTGCCCTCTATCTTTCCCTCTACGCAAATGTCGGTACGTTTACTTTCAATTCTAACTTATTTATCCTCCTTTAGCATAATTAAATGAGTCTTGCCCGGACGTGTAGTAATATAAAATTAATGTAATCTATAATTAATATAAGAAAAATCTAAATCTGTCTGTACATTAGATTTTCTGTCTGTGTCTGTTTGTTTCCAGTAAACTCAAAAAGTACTCATAGGATCAAGAAGGGGCTTTTTCTGGTGTGCTCCTCATTTTTTCTGGAAACAGGGTAAGCTAATACCATCACGCTATGTCATCAGCGAGTGAAACAGTGTAAAAAAAATATTAGCTGTTAATGAGGTTACATTTGCGTCTTAAATTTGTAACAATTCAAATATAATGATTAATTATTAGAATCTTCTTTGTAAGTTCCCTTGTCAACGAGGGTTTCGGAAAGTTCAACAAATCAATTAAAAAAACTCTTTGGCAACGAGTGTTTTGAGTGTTTTTGGATGTAAAGCAAACATTGGACATATATCATAAAAATAAAATTTTGTTTGTTGCTCAATCACCACTATTAGGCTAGTATTAATTGTGCTGAAATTTCGCATGGATATAACTTGGATGTCCGTTTAGCATATGGAATATTTAAAAAAAATTAAATCCAATAAAATTGACGGTTTTTTTATTTTCAAATATTCTGTTTAAATCCACGTAACCAATGTTGTATTCTCATTTTAAATGTAGAGTTTTTTTTTCTTATTTGGGCGCCAAATCAATTACTATCCAAAGAATAATTACAGAATACATTTCAGTTTAAGTCTAAAGATAAACTATATTTTGTGTTGATTGTTATGTATTCACATTAGTAGGCAAATTGTGTTTCTTTAAAAAATAAAACCTACACATTCTTAAACATTTGAAATTATTTCTAAATAAGGGAAGTGAAATGAGGATTTCAAAATTTCCAAAACTTATGTACAAAACTAGTTCTCACTGTTCTAGAAGATTTAAATTTGTCAGACAGATATGCAACCCCCAAAACTTAATAAATTTAATTTCAAAATTAATGACCGAAAAAGGGGGGAAGGGGTCCCCCCTAAAATTTCATAAGTTAATAGAATAAAACACTTAAACTTCAAATGACCATAAGATTCTGAATATTTATAATTTCATAATAAGGGTTAGTTGAACGGTGGGTTGGAGGAGGGGTAAGATAATTTACACCAAAAAAAATTGTTGTAGTGGAAAATTGAAATTTATCAGGAAGGTGCATCGACAACCTCAAATAAATATAAAAGCATTAAAAAAATGTACAAGTAAGATTTGGAAAAATGTGTAAGAGGACACTAGAATTTTTTAAACCAACACAAAAAAAAAACACTTCTAGGTGTAGTATAACATTGGAATATTTGCAATTATTTACGGCGTATGGTATAAAGACCACTCCAGATACTCACAAAATAGTGAAAATTTTATCTAAGAAATAAGGGTCTCTCCAATTTTCCCAAACTATTTAAAACCAATCTTCTTTTGACTGTGATAAAAAATTGAAATCTGGCAGATAAATGCTGGGCTTTAAAAGCCTGTTATTTCATTTATGGTCTTTGTAAAACTGTGATGCTATTTTTACAATATGTTTTTGTAAAACTATATACTATAATTTTTATTTTCACATATATTATTATGATCGCTCTTAGGCTAATATTGCGTTTTCTATGTATTGTGATTATTTGTACACTCAGTTTATAGGTTGATTAATGTTTCATTTAAAAGATTGTTTTAAAATTTATTGGGAGACATATTTAGTTTGGGATTGTCATGGTTATCTTGATATTGTACTGTACGTGAATTATTAGAGAACTTTTATATATCCTAGAAATTTAAAGTTTGTCATGCTGATAGGTCTTAAAATAATGTTCGATTAAAAAAAGTCCCAAAAACTAAAGTTTAATATAGTGGATTCAAAAATAGCTGATCGAATCCGGCGAGAAACGTTTTAAATAAATAATTCATTTTCTAAACTCTAAACTGTCTAAGTACTATGTAGCCTAACTGTGATTTGTTTAATCTATTTTACAATCTATTTATTAATATATCTATATATATATATATATATATATATGCTGTGACACTCGTCTTTCTTTTTTTATCAGCCCCAACAGGCAAGATTTTGAATATTGTGTTATAGAGAAGTTATAACTAAATCTTCAAAGTAAATTTCAGCTTTTAAAACCTGTTCAGATAATATTTCTATTTTGACATTGTGTTTTGGTCACCCTAATTTTGAAGTTTTGTAACACAAACTAAACCAATCAAAAATTATTATTTAAACTGAACTTATGTAGCTACTTTTCCTCGTAGTTAATAGGCCTACTATATGCTATAAAAGAACAACGTTACTTTATAGATTCCCCATGCGAAGAACGGGTACACCATCTAGTAAATAAATTATAGTTGATCCTTCCCTTGAGACGTTTATTGAACTTTATTTTTAATGTTATAATGCAGTTTTAACTTAGAGAAAATTATGGCAAGCAAAGAGGCTTGGCTAAAATTACCTCACTATTCCCACAGGCTATGAAGCTATTATATAATACTTGTTCTATAATAATAACAACAACAACATTGATGTTGCGTAATGAATGACACTCCACCCAAAAGATAATGAGACGCCCCTTTCCCCTTTTTGCTCCTTAAAATTAAGATGATTCCTTTGTCAATCATATATGCCTTAGAAGATAGTTAGGTTACACATGAACATAAAATTAATAGCAACGTAATTTTCCAAATAGAGGCTGATTAAAGTAGGGTCTTAACCAGAGAGTTTGCTTGGAGAGAAAAGGCAAAGGGGTAGGTTAGTAATTTTGGTATCACCATGCCTTACTACCTGCTCAGGTAATACGCATATTATATATTATAATTAGCCTACTCTAATGGGGTAGGGTGAAGGAAGGATGAATTGAAAAGGTAATCTATCCACGCATGCATAGAATGAGAGTGGGAAACAATTTAAGAAAAAACACCCTCAGTAGACCTGACCAAGATTCGAAACCCAATATCCCCGTCATCAGCAGTTAGTGATTTAAAATGAGGATGGCATAAATTTAAAACTGTTATAGGTACATTATTTTTCTAAGCATCGTGTTTGAGTTATACGCATAGGCTATGTACTAATTACGCTAATGTGTTAAGTATGAGGAAGGTTGATAATTTAGAGTAAATATACCTACATTTGCGTGGGGAAGAGTGGAAAACCATTTAGTAAAAACTACCCACAGTACACCCGACTGGAATATTGCGAGATAGAAGCTTTAACCAAGCGGCCACCGAAGCGGTTTGTAGTTACAGTACGTTAATATGTGTTTATTTTCTTTCTTATATAAGGTAATAATATATATAATATAAGGTATAAGGTATATAAGGTGTATTAAAGCTTCCCTAAGGAATAAACGCCATTTACAAATAAACGAATAGGATTATCAAAGAAAATTATAGTTAAGAAACATAAATTTGTATGTACTCATTCAGGAATTGAGTACAAGAAATTCATACACAAAGACATTATTAAAATACAGTATGGTTAAAATAATAAGTGGCAATGGGCCTTAAAACCGGCAGGTGCATATAATAAGGCCCACAACATAACAGTTCAGTACTATGCACAGTCAGGACACAAATATGTTTCCTAATTCCTTGTCATTCTTTGTGAGGCCGACACAATCTTCATGCACCCAACAACCACAAGAGAGGCAGGCACGCATGTCTGCCACAAAATATTCTACTTACATTTTGTAAAATCTTATAACAAATTATGACAATATAACATTCAGTACTTTTGGCTGGTACTATAACGACATTAAGATGGCTATGAAGTTGTTGAACTAACCGATTGAAAGCAAGACTCACGCGTCTGTTGAGATGTGCTGCCTTCATATGCGTGAGTTTATAACAAAGTGTAAATAAATACAGACACTGCGCCTTATAACCATTAGGTACCTTAGTTAAAGTAATGTAATACAAGGCCATAGCCAGCCCAAAATTTCAAGAGGGGTTTGGTGGGCACATACCCCAAATGCCGGAGGCTAGAAAAATTTCTAAATGATAAACAGTTATATAAGCTATCTGAAGTGTTTTTTATGGCAACATAACCCCCTAACTGTCGGAGGCTAGGGCACATTCTAAATATTAACTACATATAGAAGCTTTCTAAAGTGTTTTTTAATGGCAACACAGCTCCCTAACTGACGGAGGCTAGGAAAAATCTATGGTATTTAAACACCTCTAGAAGCTACCTCAAGTGCTTTTTATGATAACATAGCCCCCTAATTTGTACTTGTACCTTAATTTTTATATTGTCTGAACTATAAATAAAGCCATATATTTTATTCATAAAAATTTTTTTTGGGGGGGAGGGGTTTGGAGCCCCAAACCTTCCCCCTGACTACGGCCTTGATGTAATCCTGAATAATTTTTTTACCTCAAGATTATGATGGACCTTGACGCTTTATGCTCTCCCGAACTCAAAAAAAGCTCCGTGTGTAATTTTTTACCCGGGACTACACCGTAAGGTGTGATGAATTTTGTTTAAACTTGACATTTAAATGTCATATTATCATACTAAGGCCAAGTTGTGATTTTTATTCTAGCCCTAAAATTAAAAGTAGTGTAGTAAAAGCTCATTTATGAAAATTTATTTTTTCTAAATATCTATAACAAATATTTCAATTCATATATATACCTGGGTAGTGAGTAAGAATTGTAGGTATTGAGACAACTAGTGAAAATTGTGGGTATTGAGAAAACCAGTGAAAAGTGTGGGTATTGAGACAACTAGTGAAAATTGTGGCTATTGAGAAAACCAGTGAAAAGTGTGGGTATTGAGACAACTAATGAAAATTGTGGCTATTGAGAAAACCCGTGAAAAGTGTGGGTATTGAGACAACTAGTGAAAATTGTGGGTATTGAGAAAACTAGTGAAAAGTGAAGGTATTTAGACAGATAAAAAAGTGGCCCTTAATACTCCCTATTAAACAGGAAGGTTTGGCGGTAGAGCATTGACGCTCACACTCAAAAGACATTGGTTTGATTCTCGTGTCCAGCTAGTAATTTTTCACAAATTTGAATTCGAAGTATCTGGACTGACCCTGTGGAAAATCATCATGTATCACTTTGTGATAAACGAATAAAAAGTTTATTTTATTACAAAAATTAAGTTAATAATTATTACAGATAGCACTAATGTTACCCGCCAAAAATTTGTTGAAAATAATTTAAAGCTTATTCAAACGTATCAAAAGAAGATTCTTGTCTGTTCAAGAATATGTTATCACTTTTATTTGTAAAATGATGTAAAAATTGATTTAACAAAACGAGACGATATTTTCTAGTGTATGAGAATAAACTGATCACGATAAGATAAATATCAAACTGAGGGTCACTCGTCGACCGTACCCACTTTTACCTCTTAAAGGGGACACTACGATGAGAGAGTGGTTGAAATATGTACTCGATTCTGTTGTCACGACAACGTTAGGCCTCTATAGTCTCCTCTTTCTCTTTATTGAATACAGGTGAAGTATGAATTCCATCCAATTCGCGGCCTCCCTCTTCTTTCATTCCCCCC